>JASGXE010013071.1:0-13783 GCA_030068105.1 Sinentomon sp. SZTP_YWyxl
GGACGTTTCGTCACCGAGACAATTACATACATGTATGCCAAATTCCAGTTTGCCAAAGTTGTCAGAAGCCCCTTCATCAATTGTATCAACAGTCAAGTATCACAAAAACATATGAACAGACAGAACAGGGCAACGAAACGACTGTGATAGACAAACAGGAGAGAAGCAAAGTTGATAAAAAAACGACCAATTAAAGTCAGAATGGGGAGAGGTTGAAAAAGTGAAGTTAACTTAAGGAGCGGGGGGATCAAAGTCCTTATAAGGAGAGAATTCCTTTCCCGAAGGGTTTTTGGAAAAAAGAGTGAAAGTGTACGCCAAACTTTATAGTGGGAACCAAAAATTTGTTGGTAGGAGATCGACTATTGATCTGGCTAGCGAAATGAAAAAACACCAGTGTCTTCTGTTGTGTAAAAAATATCCCATTACAAACAAACAGACAAGTAGACACTGCAAAAATGCAATGGGACTTTTGATCATAATGAGATGTGAATTGCAGAAAATGCCATATCCTGGGAAGAAAATCGGCAATAAACTGTGCAAGAAACACTACACTGGAAAAACCCAAACGCAAAAATGTCAATCGAGAGACAAAGAAACTCAACAAACCTTCATCTTGACAAAAAAAGATGAGTCGTGTGGTCTCCTGTCAACAGAATCTGAGTCGTGCGGTCTCCTGTCAACAGAATCTATCACGTGCTCAAAGAAAATTCAAGATCCGGACGACACAACAGATTTAGTGAGCAGAGTGCGAAAAAGGGTGTGTCGCAGGAGAAAAGCGTTTCAACTTCGGTGAAAAACACTGAAAAGTGAAAGCTCTTGCTCCGGTTTTCGTCCACAACAACCGCAATATTAAAACATGCTCCGATTTTCGTCCACAACAACCGCAATATTCAAACATTCCATATCAACCGATGCCGAAACACTCGTCCTTCCCGCAAAACCTGGCAAAAGTTCAGATTTTGTGAAACCAGCTGTAATCGGCCAACCTTAACAGCGCGTAATAAATCACAAGTCTAAAGTGGTGGGAAACAAAACAAGCCCGGGCAGAAAACAAAAAAGCAAAAAACAACACAGGATAATAGATACCCAGAAAACTCGGTCAAACACATTGTTCGCAAACGCGCAATCTCAAGATAACGCAGTCGGGTGAAGATGCACAACCATGACGAAAGAGCGCGCAGCTAGAGCTTGCAAAACCGCGAGCATGGATGGTTTGAGCGCTGGAGAAGAAAAATTAAAAAAAAAATTAAAAAGGCAAAAAATCATGTCATGAGGAAAAAATGAAGAAGATATGCATGACTAAACTCGACGTCACTGTAAACATCATTAACATCATCCGTATTACTCGTAATTATAGCAAACAGAGGCAGGCAGAAGCTGCAGAAAACAGCGAACGAGACGAGAATATGCATGCATAATTATTTATGCCTGCCTCGATGCCTCGAATACTTATACCAAATGCTAGTTGGTACAATAATTAGCAGTGATATGCCCCAAAAGTCACCACTGCTTATGAGGTAATCCCATTGGAAGTACGCATCCCTGTGATGCAGTGTGCCTTCTTTCTTTGTTCCAAGCCAGCCCCCACAGGCCACAGGCGTTGTGTTCAGTGTCTCTTGGGACTCCCCGTAAAAAAACGAATTAGTTTGATCATCTGGATGAGCATGTGCAGAACTTGAAAACTCCCTAAATTATGCGGAAAAGTCATTGAGTGGAAGCACAGCACGAAGCCATCGTCGGGACAAGTAAGTGCAATTGACGATGAAGAAATCAAGCCGCGATTACCAAAGTAAGTCGGCACCCCCAAATCGAGGAAATGCAGGGATACATGTGTGCATGGCTTGATAGCATTGCACTGAATTTGCAGCACAAAGAAAGCAGTTGCATGGTGTTCGTGCAACAACCTTCAAAAAGACAGCACAGTGCAGGGACCAACCGAAATGCCCCCGTACGAAAAGGATGTGCCTGTCAGTGCTTCAGAAATGCAGCAACCTCCCAAATAAGTGGGAAAGCAATGCCTAATCATGGTGCCCAGAAAACGACCCCTTCCCCTCCCTTAGAAAGCTCGCAACGCATGAAAGTCGACAACTCGCCTGACACAGAAAGCAAGCTTCAATGACGGCGGGGAGATGTCAGGAAAAACATTTGCTCCGGAGAAAATGTTTGCCCCTGCCTCACCATTTTCAAGAACGGCGTGGCAGGATCACGAATTTGCTCTGGAGCAAATTTTATTCCTAACATCATCGCTTCGCCGTGAGTGGCAACTTGAATTACCAAGCAGAACACTTTCAACCATTTAAATTTTTATCTAGCAAAAATCATCAATTTCCCAAGAACCCGATGCAGAGGGAAATGCTGGCTTCCGTTTCTTTTTCCATCGTGCACTTCTTTCTGGCAAATCGTTTCAGGAAAACGGTTGTCCTCGGAGCAGAAATCGATCGATCTCAAATAGATCCGGGAAAACAGAACTCGGTTTTTGCCAGGATAAGATGCAGTGTGGGCGAAAGACAATGCATATTGCACAAGCAGCATGCATGTGATGAGATCTTCAGACTCTATGCAAATCGCCATCAGAAGCGGCTGACAGATTTCAATTAGAATTGACAGATCACTTTTTATTGTTCCGCTTGAAGAGAATGATTTCAAAGATGCAGGTTGGTACCAACCGGCCGATAATTCACACTCGAAAAGGCATACAATCGAAGTGAAGTGCCGCACAAATTGCGCGTTGACCTGATGAGTTGCCAAAATTAGCACAAAAACACCTAATCATCACTGCATCTCGACCAATAAGCAGAACAATACATGCAGACCTCTCTGTATCGCATGCTGCAACGGTGTCAGGCAAATTAGTGTTGTACGTGAATCAATCATCAGGAAAAGTTCCTGTTGTGCCCCTGGACAATGTTACAGGGTGTTCCACAGTTGGTTGTTTTTGTTCATTGTCATCAAGCACACACTGCGGGGACGATCTGAGCCCGCTTATCTAAAAAGGAGGAATGGCTGATGTGACAAGGCGAAATAGATGCATGTCACAAGCAAAGAAATAAGCTTCCACAGATATTCCGAAAGATACAAAACCTGCAAATGAACTTGTGGACAGAAGACATTCATACGTGCGGAGCAAGTCTGGGGCACTACGAGTTCTCCGTATAATTTTTGTTGCATTGTTGGGACAATTTGGTTCAGTGTACATTGGATGTGGATCACAAGGTGCAACTTCAAAAGTCAATGGTGCCGCACCAAAAGTAGAACAAATGGAAGACATGACCCAAAACTATTGGGACATGAAGCTGCATATGTCCTTACAAAATTCCCCTATACGAGTAAGCTTCACAGTCACCGTGAGAATTTTTCATTTTTCAATTCATAAATCAAAGGACATGGAAAAATACTAGTTGAAATTTTTTTGAATCTTCACATCATTTTATCCCAAAATCTCTGAAAAACACAAAAAGGTGTTTGCTAAAGTCACTATCGATCCTTAAAAAAACTTAAAAGTTGCACAAGAAAATAATTTCACTAAAATACTGCATCGACCTGTGGATATAGCAGATAAGAAGAGTATCTCACTTCGACGTCACAATCCTAAAACCCTGTCACATCCACTCGAACATCGAACGTCAGCTGAAAACGTATTTCAATTTCGAAATAAATAATGCTATTAAAAACTAATTTCAGCAGCAAAAATGACAGGGTATGCCCAATGAAGGAATCCGATCAAAAAGATTGCGAGAAAACCGTCATGGAAGAGGAGTCACGGGGGCGGGCAGTGGAAAAAAAATGTTGAATGTGGAAAGCGAAGGATTTTCGCGCGGCGAAATTTGACTTTGCGCCAGCTGAAAACAGCCCATTGGGAACCAAAGGGAATCAAAAATGTTTGTCCAATTTACCCAATATTTTGCAAAGACGAAATTCAAGCCTTCTTCACAACTCTAACGAAATAGGTGCAGGGCGTCCCATTCAAAACAGGGTTTTTGTTCATTTCACGACCACTGGAAGCATTCGTGTGAATTTTTGGTTACCCTTTGGAGCTGGGTTGTGTGACTCCAGGTCAATGGCAGTGTTATGACAGCAGTCAGTGTCAATAAAAACAGTGAATGGATCCATGCAATCGGCGGGCATTTGCAATGCACGCACCGATCGTAATGTAATCATGGTTTTACTGCGGCTCCTCTTTTGTGCATCACCCTGTATTGCATGTACCAACCACCGCATCATTCCACGTGACGGTGTCACACAGAGTTCGATTTGTCTTGTCTTCTAATTCCCCGTCACGAATCAATTTTAACTGCAAAAACGTTAATTCTGTCTTTAATAATTGGTTTTTTCGCAATGCTTTTGCATGAAAATAATTTTCACAGACGAAAACAGTGTGGGCCAAAACTATGTAGCTTGCCATTTTACGTCAATGCGGTTGTTCAACCGTTGTTGAAACCAAATCAAAAGAACGCGAGTGCTTGTTTCTCGTCAAAATAACGCAGGAGACATTTGATGAGAAGAAGTAAACATTCTTGAACTCTTCTGGTGAAATTTCATAGGATGATAGGTAGGCCCTATTTCAACTGACCCCCCCCCCCCTATTCAGTTCATGGAACAAGATTTTTTTATCCATTCAGTGCATGTGTATGTATGTATGTATGTATGTATTTTATTCAGATTTGCTATATAAATGCAAATATCAGTTTCAGTAAGACAATGAACATTAACACATGAACAACATAAAATAAAACCACATTTTCAGGGTAACATTTGTAAAGATAACGTGGAGAACAAAACACGGGATACAGGCTATGAAATCAAGAAAAAAAAAATGGAATTTACCCAAACCTTGTCCAAACGACTTAAGATGATGAAACAAAAAGATCAATTCAAATGAGGAAATGAAGAAGCATGATTTGCAAAGTTTGCAAGGACATGTGAATCCTTGGGGAGGGAATTCCATTCCCGAAGTGTTCGCGGAAAAAAGGAATTGTAATGAGCATTGCACTTTATTATCGGTATTGTATATTTGAAGGCATGCGACCTACTACCAGAGAAAGTGCTGGCTCGTATTTCATCAGGAAGAGACATGAGTAACGAACCTTTGAGGATCTTTTTTAATGTGAAAAGCCGTCTTTCCTTTCTTCTTTGAGAAAGAGTAGGAAGCCCCAGCTCAAGGAGCATTTTCGTTACACTGGAGGTGAATCCATAGTCGTTCATGATGAAACGAGCTGCACTTCTCTGAACTCTTTCGAGTGCGTTTGCGTGGCATGCAAGGAAGGGATCCCAGGCACAGCAAGCATATTCAAGAATTGGGAGAACAGATGATTTGTAAGTCATTAACTTGATATTTTTTTGTGCATGAGCCAAGTTGCGGCGGACTGCACCCAGAGCAGAATTGGCCTTTTTAACAACAAGGTTTATGTGCTCACTCCAGTTTAGAGTGCTTGTTAACGTCACCCCAAGGTATCTGAAAGAGGACACATTGCATATCGGTGCTCCTTTAAGCAAATAAATTCTTTGAGGTATATTACTTCCGGGTCTAAGTGACCTTTGGAATGTAACAGTAGCACATTTGTCCACATTAATCTTCATTTCCCAGTTGACACACCAGTTTTCAATTTCCACTAGGTCAGCTTGCAAATTGGTCCGGGATTCTGGTCCAAGGTACGGGCAATATATAACTAAGTCGTCGGCAAACAATCTAGCAACACATTTCAAATCATTCAAAATATCATTAATAAAAAGCAGGAAGAGCAGTGGTCCCAGTGAACTTCCTTGCGGAACGCCTGATGTCAGCACCAAAGTTTCTTCTGATAGGGACTCTCCTACCATAACAAGGGCCCGTCTATCCTCCAGATATGATTCCAGAAGTGCCATTAAAGGGAAAAGGCACATGATAATTTGCCAACTTTCTGAGAAGAAGCCGATGATTAACTCTATCAAAGGCCTTTTCAAAATCAATGAACACAGCATCGACCTGTTCTCTCCTCTCAAGACTGAGTGAAATCTCATGGATAAAGCCGATTAGCTGGGTCTCACATGATTTTTTGTTCTGAAATCCATGCTGATGGGGATGTATTATTCCATTGCGGATTGCAAAATCAGACAATGCATTGCAAAGAAGCTTTTCGAAAATCTTGGGAGCACTGGAAATTAGTGATATGGGTCTGTAATTAAGTGGATTTGAATTGCAACCTTTTTTAGGCACTGGCACGATAGTGACCTGTTTCCATTGATCAGGAAATTTTCCTGAACGCAGAATCCTCTCAAAAAGAAGTTCTAGATAAGGCGCAAGGGAAAGATTTAAGCTTTTGAAAATTAACATTGGGATCCGATCCGAGCCCACTGCTTTCCTTGTTCCCAAACTATTAATTACACGAATTATCTTAAAAACATTAAAATTCCTGGTAATTATTTCATCTACTGCATGATTTGTTTCATACACAGATAACTCGGTAAGTTGGAGCCATGTATTACTGGGAACAATCGAATTATCAATGGGGAGAAAATTTCCTCGGAATGCGCGAACGAGAGCATTAGCTTTTGCTGTCGGTGTATCTAATGGGCGATCATGCTCATCCAGCAACGTTTTTATACCAACGTGACCACCCTTCTTTCGCCTGAGGAAGCCCCAGAACCTCGTCGAAAAGGGGGAATCAGCAAGCGAGTCGATATAACTCGAAAAAAGTTTTCTATTAAGGTTAGTTACTTCGTCAGAAGTGGACTTCAAACGACACAAGTTAGCCTCAGTGGGGTAGGACAGAGCAGTTAGTTGGTGTCTTCTCTTTTTACGAATTAAAGTTTTCAGCCTGTTATTCGACCAGGGAAATCGTGTGTCAACGACTTTTCTTTCAGTCGGAATGAGTTCAAGCAGAGAAATCAGAAAATTTTTCAAAAAAGTCCATTGGGAATTAACACCCTCTGTCAGAGTAATAGAACGAAAGGCATCAAAATTGGCGTTTGCGATTCTTGACAGTACATCCCAGTTGGTCTTGTCATAACGCTTGAGGTATTTTACCTGTCGGAATTGCAAGGTCGTGATTCTCCCACGAAATTGGATCGACGTCACCAAAATTAGGTGATCAGAAATACCAGGAATGGCTTTTATTTCAGTACAAGAGGTTTCAAAATTTAGCAAGACTAAATCCAGAATATTTGCCTTGCCATTTGAGCAAAAGCGGCTTGGGCATCTAACGATTTGATCGAGGCCTGCTACCTCAAGCAATTCCAAAAAGCAGCGATCCTTTGCACTACCAGAAGTTCGCACAGGGGCTTCCCAGTTAATATTTGGTAGATTAAAATCCCCAGAAATAATCAGGAAAGCCTTCACAGATTGGGCGAATTCCAGAACTGCAAGGACAATTTCAGTTAATTTTTCGACAGCCGAAATATCCGCCGTTGGCGAGAGGTATACACAACCAAGAACCAATTTATGTCCACCAAATTTAACTCCACACCATGCGGTTTCGAGGCAACCCCTAAATGTTGGCTCTATGGGAGTTTTGAATGAAACTGGGAAAATGGGGATAGATTTAGCAACAGCAATTGCAACGGATCCACCGCGTTTTGTGCCCAGCCTTTCTTGCCTAACCAAAGCGTAAAAATCGTGAAAAACTTCTTCGTCTGAGGCGCTCGCATGTACCCAAGTTTCGGACAGAAAGAGGATTTGGGCTTTATAATCAGTTGCAATTGTAAGCAATTCTACTTTTTTGTAACAAAATGTAACAAGATTTTTTGATCCATTCAGTGCATGTAACAAGATTTTTTTTATCTATTCAGTGCATGGAACAAGATTTTTTGATCAAGGATATTCCGTGCATGGAACAAGATTTTTTGATCTATTCAGTGCATGGAACAAGATTTTTTGATCTATTCAGTGCATGGAACAAGATTTTTTAGATTTTTTTATCTATTCAGTGCATGGAACAAGATTTTTTGATCAAGGATATTCCGTGCATGGAACAAGATTTTTTGATCCATTCAGTGCATGTAACAAGATTTTTTGATCCATTCAGTGCATGTAACAAGATTTTTTGATCTATTCAGTGCATGGAACAAGATTTTTTGATCAAGGATATTCCGTGCATGGAACAAGATTTTTTGATCTATTCAGTGCATGGAACAAGATTTTTTGATCAAGGATATTCCGTGCATGGAACAAGATTTTTTGATCTATTCAGTGCATGGAACAAGATTTTTGATCAAGGATATTCCGTGCATGGAACAAGATTTTTTTATCTATACAAGATTTTTTGATCTATTCAGTGCATGGAACAAGATTTTTTGAAGTTGTGAATGTTCAACGAGACACATCATAACGTCACTTCCGCAGCAGATTTCTTTTCCAATTTTTCCAATTTCTGAGATAAAAAATCACATCCACATTTCACCTCCAAAAAGGACTTTTGCTGGGAAAGTTCGGTGCACCCACTCAGCCTAACAAGTTCACAAAGTTCAACGGGTACATGGAATAAGAATGTTGAGACCAGCAAAAAGAAACTTCAGAACTTCAAAGATGGAGATTTTGAAAAAAAGAAAGAAAGAAAGAAAATCATGAAGAAAGAGACTGCAAAAAGATGTGAATGTGGAACATTTCAGCGCCAAATGGCAAAAAATGATAAACAAAAACGCAATATGACCAGCAGAGGTTTCTATGAACAGGCAACCTCCGCTGGCCATGCAACAAATTTCAGTCCAATGTGAGAAATTTGTCATTCTGATGCGGATAAACGGCCCACAAGAAGGATGCGCAAAAATGCCAATCCCTCCCTGTGGATATCCATCAAACTGTGCCTTTTCGGTATAAAAATGCGTAAAATGATGGGTGACCAAAGAAATTGTTCCACAACACAATGAAGAACGCCAGCACAACGCAACCAAATTCGAATTGCACTTCACCAGATGTTGGAGCAGACACCTTTCCTTGCACGGCTCGCCCATTGCACTGCCTGCCAAGTGCCACTGCCACAGTCTCCATCGCCAAATCGAGTCGAATCGCAAATCGCTGGATCATGAAACGATCATTGGAATTTTGGAATTTAAAACCCGTGGAATCCGCACGCATTTTCAAAAAAACTGAAATGAATGGGCCAGCTTGGGCCAAATGCAGTAACTCAACACCGACACGAAGAAAAGTTTCTGTCTGTTCCAGGGCAAAACCTTGCACAGACGCAAACCAAAAACAAAAATGGGAAAAAACGAAAAAAAATCGATCCGAATTTCGTGCTTGATGCTTTCTGAAAAAGTGCAAACGGAGACAGCCAGTGTCGCAATGAATCGGCCAATATTTTCATCGACCAAAAGCAAAACGAACGAACAACGCAATGCAGTTTCGATGCCGTTCTCTGGCACCGGCCACGCTCACAACAAGACTCAGACCATTATTGCGAGTGCCGTTTTTCGCCACATTCACTGCTCCATTGTGTATTCAGCGATGCCAATGGCGTTGCATGGAGCATCCCGCAACACAATCGTGTTGTGTTTGCGCTCCACAGAACTGGCAATTAACACTTGTGTTCGAGATCAGCTGTGCCAAATGATTCCCGACACCTGTCTTCTCGAACGAAGAAAAAAGAACGCAGAGCGTTTTTGCGCGGATGTGTCAAAAAACTTGCAACCCGCGCCGAAAGCGGAAGTCAACACCATTCACAGCAAATTCAACCGACCACTGAAGGATTCGACAGAAAGACTCGACATTGCCTGACAAGAGTTCCATAGGGTCCAGGAAGTTCTCCTTGGACAATCAGTCTCACCCATGTCGCTTGGTAACCCCTTAACTGCATGTGAAAGCTTCACCATGGTGTGTTTCCCCGATGTGTCATTGTTTTCTTTTGCTGAAAAACAACGAACCATCCGGGCATTTTCCATGCAACTGTGAACTGCCTTCCAAAATGCTGTGGGTGAACAAAAGCAGAAAATGTTGAACCGGTGAACAAATCGTATATTCATGCAGTATTTGGCAAAATAAGGTGTTCATATGCTGACATTCACAACACTGCAACAACATAAATCTTGTGTATACGATCTTTCCGCAAAGAATTCTATTTTGTTTGGTGAGTTATTGTGAACCTCCAACAAACACCCTGAGGGTTGAAATATCTCCTAGAAATGGAACTCTCTCACTTCGAGAGTGTTTGAGTTTGACCAGCCGTCTGAGCATCCCGTTTCTGCAGTGTCAAATTGGAGATATCCCCTGACTCTAATCTGCAGTCATCCAGTTCCCCGCTGGATCCATCCTGGATTTGTTGCATCAAACCATCGCCTGAACCAAAATGTCCTTGTAATTTGAATAAAAATTCTGCTGCTGTTCATTTTGCCTGTCTGCGACTTTTTGCTTTTTTCCTTGTGCACTCCATACTTTATGTGCCTTTTAACTCGTCTTCAAATAATATTAGGGGATGCAACTCTGAATACCTAAATTGTCAATAAAATACAAGTACACTCAAGGGTTTGTTGCAGCCGGCACGGAATTTACTCGCGTCATCACAGTATTTGTGATAATTACGTGAATTTATTCGCGTTTGGACATCTTGTGGACATTGCTTGGACCTGAAGTTTCAGGTATTACGTGTTCTTTTAACGTGCGCATTCACGCGTTCTGCGCACGTCCTTGGCGCCCCATTAGACGAAGGTCGTTCGACAGCCATGTTTCTCTCCTTCCGAGCCGAGGCAACGACGTCTGTCAAAGATCCGCAGAAGGGTAGTTTGAGCCCACGGCCTTCGGATCACCACCTGACCGACGCGCTTGACCACCCAACCATGGCGGCAAGAAATCACACACCGGTGAACTACAAACTTCTATAATCATGACGAGAACTTGACGAGAAACTTCTATAATCATGACGAGAATTCCACACGAAACGCATCAATGTCTGGCATCTCAGCTTGACGCCGCAGAATCCAGAGAATTCAAGTCCTCGGAAGGATGCACAACTCCTTCACCACGCACAAATTGATATTTCCAATTCGGAAAATGGATTTCAGCGAAAAACAACTCCATTGCTGCAAAAGCAGAATGCAAAATCCAAATGCAGAATTGCCTTGCGTCTTGGTCATGAAGTTTTCAGAAAACGACAGCTTGCATTCCGCTCTAAGTTATCCTGCACAAAAAAACAAATACACCAAAATGGGCTCACTGTTGTCACTGCAATTAAACCATATTGGTTTGACAAGGAAGACCTGAAAGGTCAAGTATAAATTGTGCACGAACGAGCTCACTGCGAGCCAACGTGGAAAACTACCAAAAGAGAAACCTACTATAGCAAGCATTCACGGATGCATGCTTGCACAGGCTCGGATAATGATGGGCCTGCATTCACCAATGTCCCAACTCCAAAATGGCTTCCCTCAAGAGATCGCATACAGCAGGAGCAGAGGAATATCATGCTGCCAAGAAAGCAAGAACCAGCAAGATACGCAGGTAGCAATCGGCCGGCTGCTGCTATACGTGAAGGTATACGGAAGAGCAAAAGGGGGGTCTCCAAGACAATAAAAGAAGCAACACAATACACAGTTGATACGAGGACAGACCAAAGGGACAGACATTCTGAGATAAGCC
Source organism: Sinentomon sp. SZTP_YWyxl (assembly GCA_030068105.1). Classification (NCBI taxonomy): domain Eukaryota; kingdom Metazoa; phylum Arthropoda; class Protura; order Sinentomata; family Sinentomidae; genus Sinentomon; species Sinentomon sp. SZTP_YWyxl. Next base: position 11,543 of record JASGXE010013071.1, read on the forward strand.
ACATGTATGTGTGGGCACGTGGTGGGATCCAAATCCAGGCAAGGGTGCTGTACCCCAAACACATGTTCACCTTTCAGCCATTCCATATTTCCCATTGCAAACTGCCTGGTTTGAAAACCAGAAAATCTTCATTGTTTGACGTTTGTTTTCCAACTTGTCGTCACACAGTGGTCTTGGCGCTCTGGCGCTGATTTCCATGGAGCCAAGATGGTGACTTTCTGGAGAACAAGATCGAAAACGATGACAGCAGCGATTCTGGGGCATTGTTCACCTTGCGAGTCCAAGTCGTGCAACAAGGTTCATGCCGAGCCACTGGCCGCATGGTTGTCAGCTCAAGATAGCAAATTAAGAAAATCGGGAAGGATCAATTTCGAATCGAAAAAAGACGAGGTGCATCCAAATCCAAAACTGCGCTCACATGAGAAATGCTCACAGAAAGCCAGAAAAATGCCAGAAACGGATCAGTGATGAGGAAGACCCGGTCTGAAGAAAGGTCTTCTGAACTCTAAAAAAAGAGTCCTGAACTCTAAATTAATGTAAAGTATCCCAGAAATGTTGGTCAACTCTAATAAAAAAAAAGTCGTCGCTCCCGCAGCTTGTTGCGGAGTTTTCCCCTGGCAAAAAAAAACAAGGTAATGTGACGGCAGGTTGTCGGACTTTTATTGAAGCTGATAAATATTTAACGGCGACAATTTTCTGAAGAGCCTAATTACTGCTAAGGAATGTTGCACCTCTCCATAGGATACCAACCAAGAAAATGGCCCTTTTAATTGGATCTGGAAAATCGCCGGATCAATCAAGGGAAAATAAAGCATCTGCTGAAAGACACGCGGGCAACAAGAGAGAGATCAGCCGAGGAGAGAGCAGAGAAAGGAGCACGAACGGTATAAACTCGATATGCTTCAGAGAAAGAAATTAAGGTCAAGACAAGGAATGAATACTAATTTCTCGCAGATGCTTACGGAAGGGAAGGGATGAAAGGGACTCTCCGAGTTGAATTGAACGACGCAGAGATAAGAGACACTCGGGAAGACCATTAATGTCCCTGCAAATGACCCCATTATTGCCTTACTAAATTGGGTGGAAACAAGACTGCCGACAGAAAGCTTCACGAAAAGGGTGACTCAGGCCGAAAAATATGCTCTGAAAAATGGAAAAATCGTCACTACAGCCGGGGACTTCAGTAAAGGTAATAGGTAATTCAGTTAGAAGTGCAAAAGCGATGAGTTTTCAAACCCACTTGCCATGAGTAATTGAATTGGATTGGATTTTTTACTGGATTTCGAGTTTCGAAATTTCAAATGCAAATCAAAACAAAAATTAGTGTCAATCTAACAGTACCAAAGGGGCAATAAGTTACCTGCACAAAAGCGGAAAAAAATCCCATGATTATACAGATCTCAAATGTAAATCAAAACAAAAATCCTGTCAATTCAAAAGTTCCGTCAGGGACAAAAAGTAGGCGCACGTCTTGGCGACCAGTATTTGAAATTTCCAGGCAGAAATATGGCTGACTCCGGTGTCCCTAACAGCAAAATAATTGTTTTGAAACTGTCTGTGTAAAATTCATGAAGGGGTGGCAGAAAGGGGCAAATTATCGCAAATTAATCTGCCAGAGATGCCAGAAAGCCGGGTTCCCATTTTGCGAGTTCAAAAATTTTAATTCTGCATTTTCGTTTGAAGGAAGAGTTTCTGAAGCCTTTAAGAAGCCCGGTGGGGGCCTACAGATCGATGGCGGCTTATCATTCGATGCGGCCAAACGTCATCGCTCAGTCATATGGTCCTTGCAGTGCTTAAATTGCAAAAAGATAAATTGGCCAACTTGCAAAATTTTCATTCGGGGGGAAAGTTTTGAAGAGAGCCCTCGGGCCCGTTGAAAGGCCTCGGACCTTCGGGCATATACAGGGTCGACTGGCTCTAAGAGCCGCAGGAGCCCGTACAATTTAAGCACTATGGGTCCTTGTCGAAGTGATCTAATTTCTCAATAAATGCATAATAATTTAAATCCGTCCACATCGACCACTTTTTCACACATGTGGGGGAGGGTAAAGGATGCGGATGATGGATGGAGGATGGGCATGGTGATCAAGTTCAGGGACAACTTTCCAAAAAGGTGTTTATTCCGCCATGGGGGGTGCGCACGTGAAGAAGGACAAATACCTATACAGCTACCCACAACAAACAAATCGCTGGAAACATATGGACGAAAAATAAGAAGAGCTATTTCGTCGACCAGTGCAA
>JASGXE010013072.1:0-22090 GCA_030068105.1 Sinentomon sp. SZTP_YWyxl
CAGTTTACTGTTATCCGTGCTGTAAGTTTCGATGCGATTGCAGGTTTACTCAGTCGCAAAGGAGACTCGATGATAATATGTTCTGAACATATCAGTGCACATCGAATAAGTCATGGTTTCACTTTGAGGTGACGACACTTGAAAAGTAGGTAAATTTGAAACGCTGCTAAATGTAACTCGTGCCCAGGCGGAGAAGCTTCTTGGAGCGCAATAGCAGCTCACCAGAAGTCGAGTCCATTGTTCATATTTCGGCATGATTTCAGCCTCGTTCCTATATTAAGTGGTCGCTCCTTTATATACATCAGGATGTTTTGTCGACTTCATCACGCATAGCCTCTGTTCCAAAACGTATGTCATCCTTCAATGCGGTCCAGTTACTTATTCACATTCACTGCCGCATATTTCTTAGTAGCAAATCGACCGACTGACTGACGGACGAATTTTGCAAAAAATTCAATTCTCTGTGAAGGGCCAGCGACAGCGGATGCGAGTGTGTGTGGGGAAAGCACAAAGCAATACGATTTCAGCTACAATCGCTGGCTAGGCTCGGCTATAGGCTTACCTCGACCATGGCAACAAGTCGTGCATGCCAATCCCGTAATACTTCAATCTCTTGTAGTGTAACGTTAGTAGACAATGTTTTCTTGAGTTGATGATTGAATCTTTCAAAGCTTGTCCTCAATGCCATCGATGCAAATATGATCAGAAAGTCTGTCATCGAAGGCGTCAGAAAAGTTACGAAGTCGAAAAGAGCTTCGATTAGACCAAGAAATGGATCGTGGTCGACGTAGAGATAAAGAAAGTCCTTCAATACAAATGTGCCCTCCTGCATGCGAGAGGAGAGAGGAAAGAAGAGGCATGAAAGACAGGGGATGAGAGGAAATTAAAGAAAATCAGAGAAAAGTCTCAAGAAGAAAAAGATTATTTGGATCGGAAAACACATATATGCCATATCTGAACAACAACAATGTGCATTAAAAGGGCATTATTTCGTGATTTAATGACCCGCATTTATGCGAGAAATATTGAAACAAAATGTGTGCTTTTGTGGGTAAAAATCCTCCTGCGGGATTGTGCCTACTCTTACTTTGTTCTTCATTTATTTCCACTTTGAAATCGTCAATCTGTCGATTGGTCTGTTGTTGCATTCATATTCCTCGGTTCAAACGGATGGGACGAACTAAAATGCGGACGCGGACCAATGGGAGAGATGGCGGTTCGCAAAACAAGCGAATTACGCGGAATCACAGGTTAGGTTAGGTTAGGTTAGGTTGGGTTGAGTTAGGTTTGAATGGGTTAGGTTAGGTTAGGTTAGGTTAGGTTAGGTTAGGTTAGGTTAGGTTAGGTAGGGTTAGATTACATTTAGGCAGCTTGGTTTGGAGGTTTTGAGGTCCAGATTCGCACTGCAGGCACAGACCGCAAATTCCGCGATTTCCGCTTTTTAGAAGGACCCCAAACGGATCGATCAGGCCGGTTGTTCATCTGACCCGCCCAGAAAGATAAACAATAGTTCGTATTGCATTTCTCTTGCTGTTGATGTCCTACGTATATCATTTGCATGAACCATTTCAAGTGCATTGAACATGAACATTGCTGTCGAACTTTCTGATTACGGCATGAGCATAACGGAAAAAATGTAAATTGTTGATCGTTAATCGCAAATCGTATGGCAGAGTTCGGGGGTGGAGGTGGGAAGGATTTTCTAGCACCGATATCATTGTTTTTGTTGTTTTGCAGATACAATTGTACGATATAATCGGAAGATACTTTCTTTAAACCTATTGCCTACTTTTTTTGTCAGCGTAATATCCCTTTAGGGCTGTTACGTGTCGACAGACCCCCATGGGATAAAAGGTAATGTTTGGGTGTTCACAGAAAAGGTTAGATGAAACTTTGCCCAAGTAAAGAATAACAAGAAAAATTGCCATTTTGCTTCCAGTTCGGAGTAAAACTACAGAAAATTTTGATTGCACATTGGGCGTCCTTTAGGCCTCATGCACCGCGATGCGATTGCAATTATGATAACTTTACTTAAATCAGCAAGAAGAAGCGGTCCAAGCGACACGTCATTGCTTCTTCAGATGCGGTTTCGACAAATACCGACAGCGGTAATAGACACGACGGATGCGGGGGTTGTTGCTAAAGGTGAACTAACTGTAACCAAACCTCTCTGAACTCCTGTTTGTTTTACTCAAATACTTGAATACTTGAAACGAGTGAGAAAGCCACGTGTGTCTTTTGAAATTAGATACTCATAAAACACGAAAGTGCATGAGAGATGCTACCATTTAACAGCTTTATGATCCAACCTTATATTTTTTGCTTCGTATGATCAATCCAACAGTGTTGAAGACGTAGTCAAGGAAAGCAAGTAGAACAAAGACAAATGTCAACACCCTGTATTTTTTCTTGTTTGGACAATTTGAGACCGGATGATGTTGTTGATTTTTGTTCTTCGTTCTCAGAGCTATCATTCCATGCTCATCGTCGTTCTGATGAAGGACATCTGCGACCGACTTGAACTTTAGTGTAGGACGAGGAAGTGGAACCGCATCTCTTTGCAACAGTCCGAGCAGGCGAAACTCCGACGGCACTCTGGATTGGAATTGTCCAGGATGACAGCGATGTTGAAGATGCTGCCAGAGGAAAGAACTTCCTCCAACCCCTCTCCGCCCTGCTCTTCTTCCTCGTCCAGAGACGGCACTAGAAGGCTGGTTGTGGTTGTGGTTGACACTGTGATCGACAGACCAGAGACATCTGCTGCTCCTCATATCATCATTATTCTTGTCACTGCAGCTTCTCATAATGATGTCGCTGAATTTTGTGCAACTTGTCTTGCTGACGTTGTTTTTTAATGAAAGGTTTTGTTGCCAAATATTACGATAAGGGAGAGTATAGCAGTTTTCATTCTTGCATGAAATTGATGGTGTCAGGTCTTTCGCATGGAGGTGTTGAAGATGTGACAGACCATTCCCATTTTGCCACTTCTCTCGGTTCGTTTTGCCTGGCTCTTGTTCTGCTGGTGCTGCTGTGGCTGGTGCTCTGAGATTGACCATGTTATCATCCGCACCAGTGTGTGACGTGCTCCGATAATTATGTCTGCCACCGTCTCCACGATTGCTTCCTCCGCCTCCGCTGCAGCTTCCCGTCTTCAGCAAAATTTGAATTCGCGAAGCTCTGGTAAGAATCATGACCATGTTGGTGATGGAGTTTGAGAAGCTAAGAATGTAGAGCAACTCCGATATGATATGAATATTGCTTGTTCCTATTTCGAGCATCGCCTGTACACCCATAGATATCAAAGCAATGATCAGCACCAACGGGTAGAGAAGATAGATTGGTGGTCGCTTGATGTTGAATATTGGATTGGTTGGTTTGAAATCAAGCTGGAGAGGCAGGAGGCCCAAGATCTTTCCAACTCGAAACAACGATATCCACGCCTCCCTCAGCTCTTCTGCCGGATGGATTCCATTCTGCTTTCCTCCTTCATTTCCATCATTGAAAAAGTTCCATGGTTCGGGCACGGATTCGGATTCAAGTTGAGAGACAAAACGAAAATGTCGGCTCTTCTCATTTGAGTTGTTCACTTTTTCTGTTTGTTCACCAGCTTTGACTGCATCTTCAGATGTGGCAAAAGAAGAAGAATTCGGAATAATTTTCGTTGCTCCATCGCATGCATCATCCTCAACTGCTTCTGCCCTTCTCAATCCGTAACTCGCTTCGCATAACATATCAAGCTCAAGCTGTTGTTGCCGTTGCTGTTGAAACATGCTCAATTCGAGTGCAGCTCATGCAAGAGTGTACGATTGGCCAGTAAATCTGTTCCACCCTTCTGCGATGAACCGTCCAGAACCTGAAAGGAATAGTATGAAACATCATCAACCTGGTGATGAAATTGCTAGTCAATAGCCAAAGCTTGCAAGCGGATGTGACAAGCAGGGGAAGAGTTCGGGTGGGCTCACGTCTTTTGCGAACAATACTCGTACATACCTATCTATCATTGTGGCAATGTCGAACTGTCCTCTGTGGATCCCAAAGTCCCCAGCCAAGGTTCCCTGCCACGGAGGAACAATTAGCATTTCAATGTTGGCAGAGATCCCAGCTGGTGTACTTCGCCCAACAATCATAGAATCAAATTTCACACATATGCACCTATTTTCACAGAAGGCATCGAATTCTTATCCCTTATTTTACATTGATATGCCACATTGTGGATAGAACTGAGTTGGCATTGGAGCCATGTCAACAAGATGAGTTTTTTCCGAACCTTATCGTCATGCTGACAATGAGTATAGGCACATCGCATGCCCATACACGACAATGCTAACCCCGTAGAGCTTGTAAGAGGTGGGATTTGGTGGGCGGGATAGGGTTGTTTACCCCATATAACCCCACGTTAACCGTCAAAATATGTTAAATACAATTCAATTCAAAATTGCGAGGCTTCCATTTCGAGAATGCCTGCTGTTGCTAAGAAACCAGTTGCAAATTTCATCGTTGCAAAAAAAAATTATGTTTGCGAAAATCTCTTTGATGAATATCCAATCTGCGAGCTTCGATTTGCGAAATTCCTTTCTGCGAAGGTGCCACAAACCGGAGAGGGTTGACTAAAGTTCCGACGAATAATCACGGAATTCACCAGGTTCTGAGCCATTTTAGGGGAGTTTTACTCTTTCACAAATCCCTATGATAAAAATTTTCTCATCCTTCTGAACAGTTTTGGTCTCCCGCTTTCTTTTTGCACACTTTTTATACCTTTATAATCTCTTATAATGCACTGTTTTAGCGTGTCAATCACGCATCTACAATTCCACCATAACTGTTGTCTCATCCTGTGATTGTTTTTCAAGATTTGATCAGTTTGCTGCTACCTTACATTCTTTACTGCATTTCACAAATGAAATTGGCACAGCCTGCCCAAGTCGAGACTCGATGCACTGATTTTGGATGTGAGGTGACCCTCCTTGTAGGCAGGGTTTCGGGTGTAGTGAAATTGGGCGTCTTAATTGTTATTGGTTTCATTTTTATGTTGCTGGAAATATAATGCTATATTTTATCCTAAGGAAAAGGCTCGCAAAGCACAACTAATCGCAGAGCATCAGAACTTACGTTCTATTGCTTTCCTTTTTGATTTTCCATTTCACTTGTGTCGTCATCAAATGTGGTGCGCACCCATCGTGTTTCAACGAATGATTAATTTTTCATTGCAATGATTAACACAGACTTCTCAATCTTTTACAGTTTTTTCACACTTTTCACTGTTTCTTCATACACTTTTCACATTTTTTCGCACACTTTTCATTAAGGCAACATATCATCATTATCATATCATTCAGTCATCATCCTACATGGACGTGCGTCAGATGCTGCTGCTAATGAAGCGTTTTCCTTTATGTTGATCAAACAAAAACTAACGTTGATCAGTAGTTGATGTTTCCTCACACTGCTTAGAAAAATTATTGTCTTCCCGTAGACTAAGACAGAAATCAAACTTGAAAAAAGAAAGGACATCATGACACAAGGCTGTCCTGTTACGTGTATATGTAGGTTACGAGTATAGGTGCCAATGTATGTATATAAAGGACAACAATACGTGCCACGTCAGGAGACTGCGAAGAAATCGCGCGTAAAACCGGGGTATTTTTATTTACCTATGACATTATGAGAAGTTATGGAGATTTTATTTGACTAGAGTTGCTGAGGATTGCTGCGAATGCTTTTGAAATCGAACGACGTGTTGGCTATTTCTACCGGAATATAAGTATCTGAACTGGCAAGGCTTCCAGCTGACGAAAGGCGGTCAGAAGGTTTTCTGCCAACAAATTCTGTAGACGTTTCCATATTCGTATGTGCCAAAAATGTTTATACCATGTAGGTTTCGTTTCAGAGCCTCACGGAGTCAGAGCAGCAGCTCTGGGCTTCGTTTATGCCTGGCTGTACACTTGAACCTAGGAGGAGTTGCACAACATTTTTGTTGATTTCAGAAAAGCCTTCTATTTGAACCCCCACAATCTCCTTCACAAGATGCGTATAGTAAAAGTTCCTCATCCCCTTGTTGCTTTGATTAGAGTGTTTGTTGTCAACTCGTTTTTTCGTGTCTGTGTCGATGGTCAGTATTCAGCCAGACACTCCGTTATATGTGGAGTCCCGCAGGGTAGTGTTTTAGGCCCCTACGTCCACATGAATGATCTACCCAGCACACTCACTTGCAAATCTAGGCCATTTGTCGATGATCTGGTTCTTTTGGTTCTCTATCAGGTACGCACTTGCAGGACAATTTAGACATCCTAAATTCATGGGCCACAACTTGGAGCTTAGCCGTTAACGTCTCAAAATTTAACTGCCGATGGTTTTTAAAAGAAACGGCAAGTGCTCCAATCAGGTGCTCCAATCCAGCGGCAGGTGTTCCAATCTACAATCTTGGGACAAGTCACTGGTCGAGGTAAATGAATTCAAACACCTATAGGAGTTTTCCGAACTTTCATGGGATACACATATTACCCTCTTGAAAGCCAAGGAAAGTTTTGGGGACTTCAATTTGAAATATCTCGCCAGCTTCGCAAACGGCAAAACTGAAAGCCCATTGGAACTTAATCTTGCCAATCTTAGAGTATGCGAGCGAAGTCTGGGATCCATTTCTTGTTTCGCAGTCCAGTGGTTTGGAGCGTCACAGCGCTGTGCCGTGCGCTTTATTTGTGCCGACTGCAAACGCACCTCATCAGTTTCGGCCATGATACAGCGTCTCGGTATTTGCCCCCTTTCCCAAAGACGCAGATTTATCTCAATCAATCATTTAATTGCAATTGCAATTGTCAAAGCTACCAGGCAAACTGAGATACACATTTAGGCAGTTAAAATTTCTACAATCGGTTTTGTAAGGGAAAAATGTGCACTAATCCTACGACTTCCTTTAGAGTTAGGCCCAATCATCGTCGGACTGACAACGGCCATTACATTGAACAACCAATTGTCAAGTTCAACAGGCACTTCGATAGTTTTTACGCCGCGCACATTGTCAGAGAGATTGGACCTCACTTTTGCCTTCATCGCCTTTTCTCCAATCGCTGCCTACCTTTTCTTGCTTTGCCCGTCCTTGGCAACTATCATGTCTCAACTGGTGCATCCCAACAATCGGAGAAAAAGGGATGATCAAAGTTAACCACTGATTACTGGCTTTTTACCATATAGGTTAAACTTTAACCACTGTTCAACAATCAGAACAACTTAACTATAGGTTACATTTAACCACAGGTCAACTTTCACTGTCAATTGGTTAATTCCCATGGCAACGAATAACCAACGATGGATAAGCCAAAATCGATGGTTAAGTGACATTTAACCATTGATTAAAGTTAACCACCGTATAACGGCATTATTCATCATGACGATATATGACGTTCAACATGATTAGTTGAGATTTATGAAACAGTAAGTATTAATGAATTTATTAATTTATTTATTTACCTATACTCGCAGATAAGTTCATTTCATTCTATATTGAATTAATTTAACTCCTCAGAAACGAACCAAGATAAAAAGGTGGGGAAAGTCCAGTCAGAAAACTTGAACCAAAAAGTCCCTGCCTTTCTTTCTATCTTTGAAGTTCTTTCGATCTTTGAAAACTGAGAAATTTGATGATTTCAGATTCAAAAAAGGGATTGTTGCAGAGTGGGAACGTGCAGTAAAAGGAATCTTTTTTTTTTATTTTTTTTAAAGGAATCAATTCCGTTCGAAGGACCCTTTTTCACATGCTTCCACACCATTGACACACACAACTCGTGTGCTCATATCCAGGCGATTTCAATTTGCTGCTGACTGCACGCACGCACGCCCCCATTTGCACGCACGCACGTACGCACGCACGCACGCACGCGCGCACGCACGCACGCCCGCACGCCCCCGTTTGCCCGCACGCGCGCACGCACGCACGCACGCACGCACGCACGCACGCACGCACGCACGCACGCACGCACGCACGCACGCACCCACACATGCAAACATCCCGATGGCTGCCATCGGCGCCCCGATGGCAGCCATCGGGGTGTGTCAAAAAATGGTGAATTGTACTTTTTTTTATCGTGGCGATTTCAAAACAATTGCCTGACTTCTGAACTTGACAGTTTTTAAAACCTGAACGACTAACCTGTGTTTGACTGATGAAACTGCCGAGCAGATTCCAACAAAATCATAAAGTCGGAATATCATTTTCTGTGGTCAGGCGAAAACATTTTGACATCCCTAATTCCATAAACCTCCTGGCTTGCTTCACATTGCTGGAAAAGCCCGTCAACAAAACAGAACAACTCGAAGAAAATGGGAGTGGACATGGAAAGCAGAATACGAATCCTGAAAAATCCTTGCAGGCCATAGACTTTGATACAAGAGTTTTATTTGAAGGCGCAGACACGGTGTGTCATAAATAGCAAAAAAAACAATAAATGATACGGAATTTAATAATTTGTTTAGTTTTATTTGCCTGACCTCTTCCTGCACTCTCTCTCTCTGGACTCCCAGTCTCGTGCGCCGTCCTGCCCGACTTTTCCTTTTTGAGATCTGTTCTTCTCTCGCCTCTCTTCCCTCACCGATTCGCATCCGCTTTCATTTCCCTTTTTTGTCTGTCCTCTCTCTCTCTCTCTCTCTCTCTCTCTCTCTCTCTCTCTCTCTCTCTCTCTCTCTCTCTCTCTCTCTCTCTCTCTCTCTCTCTCTCTCTCTCTCAGCGTCTCTCTCTCTCTTCGCTCTCTCTCTCTCTCTCTCCTCTCTCTCTCTCTCTCTCTCTCTCTCTCTCTCTCTCACCCCCCCTACCTCCCTCTCTCTCTAGCACTACGTCTCTCTCTATTTATGCCTCTCTCTATCTTCTTCCGTTTCTCTCTCCGCCACCTGTGTCCACGACTCTCTCCGACTCTCTCTTCGTCTCTATCGCCCCGTCTCTCTCTTCGTTTCTTTCTCCCAATATCTCTCACCGTCTCTCTCGCTCCACTCTCTTTCCCCGGTTCTTCACGTCTCTTTCCCCATAACTTTTCCGTTTCTCTTTCCCGCCGTTTCTCTTTCCCACCGTCCCTATCTCTCTCTCATACTCTCTCGCTCTCTCTGTCTCTCTCTCTCTGTCCTTTTTGTTTATTTTTGTTTTTTGTTTGAATACCAAATTTTATTTTATTCTTTTGCTTTTCTTGCCTCTTGCCAATCGTTTTTCTCTCCTCTCATCAAAGTTTATTTTAGGCCAACACTGTCTGTCGGTTGTCGATTAACTTTTGCTTCACACTGCTGTTTGCAGCACCTATGAAATTGGATGTTTATTTTGCGCTCTTTCGAGTAAGTACCAACCATTCTCACAACCTGAAATCTGCAATTGTTTTTCCCCGACGACGCTCATTTCTTTCAATTTTTTTGTTTGCACATCGTTGAGAGTGCGAATATTCTCCAAATTGTTGCTGTCGTCTGCTGCCATTGCAGTTTGCACAAAGACCCATGCATGCAGAAGATACCAGAGAAGAAAAATCCACCGAGTGGGTTCTTTTTTTTGTTGTGTTTCAGCTTCGTGATATTCCGACAATCTATTGAAACCAACATGACCAAAATCACATTATTTTCTCGGAGTTTTTCTGATGGAAGTCAATCCCTTCTTGAATTTAATCTGGGGGTTGATGATGTTCTCAGGCCATTATCCATTTTCAAATTCTGGATTCTGGAGCCCATGGGGGAGGTCTTTTGGGCGAAGGACCCAGATGTGTTTGAGGTCAGAGGCAGCTCTCCAACGGAATTGCAAGGGCCAGATCAAGCTGTTAGGTGTCTGACTGTTTGGGGGCAAGGGCCTCAACCACCCCAGAATTGCATCACCCCCGTGATTTGTGCCCAATGCCCATGCCTTGAGCATTTTCTCATGTTTTCTAGTTCACTGGAAAACGATCTTCACTTGTTAACTGATTGTCAATAAAAAAAATGATTGTCAATGAAAATAAAAACAATACTTTTTTGTTTTAAATTTCGTTTATTTTGTTTTAAACGTCAACGAGAACAGAAAAACACCTGATGAAAACATATATTTCAAACCAAAAACGTTTTATTTGTTTATTTTATTTTAAATATCTTTTTTCCAACACTGGAGCTTATGGATGACTATCACTTTGACAGACTTGCCAGAGGTCAGGAATAAACTTCATCTGACCAGCAGAAACAAGCAACCAACATTGTTGTGGGAGATAAACGGGAGATGTGGAGCTCGAATAAACGATTCTGGGTATTCCAGACCATCAAAGTCCACATCCAAACTGTCTGTTCCAACCGGTGAATATGGCAAGGTTCCCTTTCAGCAGCAGGCACCTATGGCTTATCCAAATCCATATTCCAAGAAATATCTGAAATCACCCGAGCTTCTATGATCACAGGAACATAATATGGCAGAGAACGAAATTATCGGCTAACATTTCAAATATCACAGAAAAGATGACTATCATGAGAACAGATGCCCAAAAGCTGATAATTATGTGACGATAATGTTGTCCTGTCCTAAGTGACAAACAAAAACAAGCGCAGCCGGGATTATTTGGAGAATGAAGCATTATATCGCCCTTTTTGTTTTCGTCAAATTTCTCTTCTTATCTTGACAGTTGTTCGTCATCGTTATCCTCAAAAGCGAGGGTGTGTTAACCTACCCCGAAGTTTATCCCAGGCTAAATCCCTGGAAACAGGTAAATAAGGTATCGTGGTTCAGTTTGTATCCCGCCTTTAAATCTCCATGATGGTCTGGCCAGTTCACCGGCTGAAAAGCTGAAGCATTTGCTCAGCACTTTGCTTCTACTTATTCTGCTGCCACTTTAGATAATTCTGACCTTCCAGCTGCTTCCATTTCTCCAATGCCGTATCCTTCTTTCTCAATTACATTTTCCTCAATATTTTCTGCAATTAGGAAATCAAAATCTTCCTCTTCTGGTCCTGATGGGATTCCGGGGTCTCTTTTGAAATCTGTTCCACTTGAATTTGCAGCCTATCTGTTTCTTATTTTCAACAAGTCCCTTGCTTGTGGCAAACTACCTGATCCATGGAAGGCAGGAAGAATTGTGCCTCTGCTCAAATAAGGCGATCCTTCACTTCCAGCTAATTACCGTCCTATCAGTCTCACTTCTTTTGTATGGAAGCTTATGGAAAAACTAGTCTCTGACTGCATCAGAGAGTTTCTTCATGCCACTAATTCCATCTCTCCTTGTCAGTTTGGCTTTCGTCCTGGCTGGTCTTGTGAACTTGCTCTTGCCAAGTTTACTCACATCGTCGCATCATCCATTGACAAAGGAACTGATATTGATGAACTTTTCCTGGACTTCAAAACTGCCTTCGATGTTGTTCCACACAGGGCTCTAATGTTCAAATTGCAGTCTTTGGGCCTCTCTGCTTCCATCAACTCTTGGATTGATTCTTTTCTGAGCAACCGAACACAGTCTGTTTCTCTTGGTGGTACAAATTCATCACCTTTTCCAGTAACATCAGGTGTACCTCAAGGTAGTGTGTTAGGCCCTCTTCTCTTTCTTATTTTCATCAACGACCTTCCTGATGTCATATCTTCTTCGAATATCATGCTATTTGCTGATGACTGTGTTCTCTACAAGACCATTCAATCTCAATCTGATGTGAACTTACTGCAGGATGATCTTGCTTCCCTTGACTCTTAGAGCCTGCAGTGGGGCTTTGCACTAAGTGCATCAAAGTGTGTCCACATCCGGTTCTCGACTAAGCTTCATCCCCTTCAATCCTCTTATATCCTTCCTTCTTCGAGCGCTGTCTTGACCACCTCAATATCCTGCAAATATCTTGGTGTAACACTTACATCTGACCTGTCCTGGAAATTGCATATAAACACTATTGCACGTAATGCCAATTTTGCTCTTCTCAAAATCAGACGCATATTAAAATCTTGTTCTCCTGCAACCAAGGAAATTCTCTACATTTCACTTATCCGTCCCCTCCTGGAATATGCCTGCATAATCTGGGATCCTTTCCACATCTCTCTCATTCACGAACTTGAAAAAGTCCAACGCAGAGCAGCTCGCTTTGTAAAGAATGATTTCTCTCCCTACTCGAGCGTTTCTTCAATGCTTGACTCTCTGAATTGGCCACCACTCTCTGACAGGCGTTCTCAGTTCACGCTTTCAGCTATCAGTAAAATTTTCACACATCACGGTGGTTGGTCATGTCTTTCTGATACTCTTGCTGCTCCTGCTTACATATTGGTCGACATGACCATGCTTTCAAGATTAACCTTTATCAACCATCCAAAAACATACTCAAGTATTCATTCATTCCAAGAACTATTGTAGACTGGAATTGTTTATCCCACAACTCTGTTGAATCACAAATTCTGTCTCAAAACATGCCCGATTGTTCTCAATTAAGTCAAATCTTGTGGGCCCTATTCGGATCTGGTGCAATGCATGGGGTTGATAAAGTTATGGTCTGGGAACGGGTCAGCGACCCATGCCCAGACCTAAGCCGGGAACCTGCCCGGAGACGGCGGCCCATGTTGGCGGCCCCCCACTGCGTGGTCAGTGCAAAACCTTTTTCACGCAGCTGGGAAGAGGGAGTGTCGTACTGCTGGCGAACGCCGCTGGTCCGTGTACTCTGACTCCCTGCGCTTCCGTTCATCCACCGCGCGGGTTAAACGGCAGTGCTGGACGGCGCTCTCGCCGCGCGACTGACGCAAGGCGAACCTTTCCCTCATTGTCTTGCACTGGATAGGGTAGGTACTCACGTATTTGCTCTAAAATGCTCGCATCCCTTATCATGTTTCAAACTTTGCCTTTATTTACCATCCAAGATCATCTTGAAGTGGGTACCAACCCACCTATTCTTTCATTCCGTGTACCTGCCTGTCTTCTCTCGAATCAGATGTTCAAATGTAAATTGTTACATTTCTTTCAAAATTTCAGATCCGCTTCTTTTTTCTCATTGTTTTTTTTTCTCACTCTTTTTTCTCGTTTTTTTCCTCTTTCTTTTTTGCTTTTTTTTCTCATTCTTTTTTTCGTCTTTTTATCCTTTTCTTTTTTGTTTTTGCTTTTTTCCTTTTTCCTTCTTTTTTTTTCTCTGCTTTTCTTTTTTACATACCCACCATCAGCATCAAGCATGCAGCATGAACCAGAACACACGCACACCACAACATACACATTCGCAATCTCAAATGAAATATGCAAAAAAAAAAACGAATAAAGTGAGACATAGGTCGGTGAAAGAAAAGGAAGAAGTAGGGAAATGACGAAAATGAAGAAAACAAAGCCAACAACATGAGATTAGACAGAAGAAAAGGAGTAGAAGATAACACAGTTAGACCCAACAGTTAGGACCCTCTCATTTGCTGTCGCACTAATATTATTATTTTTATGATGTTGGCATAAAATGTCTAATCTTGAAATGAAAGCTTCTTGCCTTCATCAGCTTTCAGAATAAAAATGTTCCAGCATTTCTGATTATTGATCTATCCGCTTGACTGTGATGGATCTCAAACTTCTGAAACCTGACCTCACACGAAGGCATCCAGGTTTCATGGGTGTTGATAATTAGGATAAAGTTCTTTATTTTTTTTTTCGAAAAAAGTTGTTCCAAAAAGTTTTTAATGTTGGTACCTAGGTACTTTTACTTGGTCAGGGTATGCCTTGCGATAGCAGATATGCAAAATATTGGTAGTGGGGGGTTGAGATTAGTCGATTTTATTGCTGGGAAGCACTGAAATTACTCCGTGTTTGGAAATCCCCATTACTGGGTTTTCAGCCTACCATGACATTGTTGAACACACCTCCATGTACAACTACAGTTTGGTTTTCCCATCGTAATTTTGTTACTGTTAATTTTTTTTGTTAATTTTTTGTTAATTTTTCTCCGCCCTCACTGAGGGCGGAGAAAAATCGCGAGAGAGTAAGCAAAATTGTTGCCTTTTGGTCGCATCAGCAGACAACATTCTTTTGCGCGCACGCATGAAGACTTCTTGGCATATCTCTGAAAGTTTTCATCCGATTGCAATATGGTTGGGGTTTTCAGAAAGGGGATAAATTCGGGCTTCTTTTCGGGATCGCAGAAATCAAACCGCCTACAAATTTTTGCACAGTCGTGCAATGAAGCCGGTTGAAATTGTGAAATGAGGAGAGTTTTGACCGTGGGTTCGACGACTCTTTGGCCCATAGCCCGACACTCATACCAGCTAGGTGGGTGCCGTCGCAGACTTTATTGTTGAGCATAAAATGAGTTTTAAGAACATACCAAACACTTTGGTATTCGGTGTCGGGGTTCCCAGAAACCACGAAAAATGGCCGATTCTTTTTCACGTGGAAAAAGGTTAATTTGGTTTCACAATGCGATTGCGCGTCTGTTTGCTAGCCGTTGAAATTTTCTTCAGAGAAAATATACCTAAGCCCTGTTTCGTCCTCTTTCCTATAACCCCAACCTTGTTCAAATCGGATGATAACTTTCCAAGGTACAGAGAGAAATCCACGAGTGAGTGGATTCCAAAAACATCGCTTTGGATTCGATGAAAGACAACAAAATGGCGGGTTGGAGCCAACATTTCCGGACTGATGTTTCCAGTTTAAAATGCCAAACTGTTTAATACAGGGCTGTGGTTGAACATGATTAGAAATGTTGTGTTTGGGCATTTCCTAAGGGAGTTTCGATAAAAAAGGTAAGTAGGTGATTTTTGATCAAAATTGTGTTAGCTAGGTAGGTGACTCTGGCACAAGGCATCACATTGCTACTTGTGACAATTTATTGCCAAACAATATCCTTTCTTATGGGTACGGACTACGGATACCTCTACCTATCCATTTTTCTTCTTTCATTTATTATTTTCAGTGGCGTTGTTGGTGCAGGTGTTTGCATCCTCTCAAAAGTGCCCATCTTAGATGCCCTGTTTCACCACTGGACAGTAAATGGATATGCTCACATGATCCACCATGGCGATTGGTTTGGTGGGAAAGGTGTTGGCCTCTGTAAGGTGTCATTTCATGGAATAAACATCAATCTCTATTCTACTCATGTGAGTTTGTTCAGTTTGCTGGAGCCGTACTTGTTTCTTTTCAAAAGTTGTGTCCTTCTAAGTGCCTGCATATCTCACAACCATTTCACAACTGCAAGGGAAAAACAGTGCAAGTCCGTGCAACCAAAAATTTACGCAACCTTTTGCAAAACCGCAACCGTTTGCAAAAACAGTGCAACCAAAAATTTACGAAGAACCTGTGTTGGGGAAAGCACATTGACAATGTTATGAAAAAGGCAAATTCTGCATTGTTTTTTGTAAAGCGCACCTTTCGTAGTGCAAGCAGAAGTGTTAAGGAAAAGGTCTATTTTGCCCTGGTTCGCTCGATTCTGGAGTATGCCTCTAAAATTTGGGACCCATACCGATTGGTGCATGTGGAAAAACTTGAGAGGATACAGCATAGAGCAGCTCGTTTTGTATCTGGGTGCTATGCATTCACAATTAGTGTACCATCCTTGATAACAGAACTTGGATGGAGCTCACTTGCCAAGCGTAGGAAGGTTGCCAGGCTCTTGGGACTTTTTCGAGATCTGAATAATGTTGGTGGTTGGTCTGATATTAAAGAAAGTTTGTCACTTCCAACTTACAGAGGTCGCCATGATCCGATTTTAAATTACTCTGTAAGCGCCCTTGTAAGGATGTTGGAAAGTTTTCGTTCATTACCAGAACAGTAAGTGACTGGAACTCCTTGGGTACTGAGGTGTTTGGAAATGGGCAAGACGTATAAGTATCCATTCTTTCAGGAGGAAAATTTTACAAGATTTAGGACTGTCAATTCGCAGTGGCTAAGCTTGCTCGATTCGCATTTTATTTATCTGCTCTTTCATTGCTTTATTGTACCTAATTCAAATGTCTATTGTCATGTCAATTGGCGCCAGGTTGTTCCTGGGCAAATTAACCTTATAATAAAAGTCACATCTTTGCCACTCAACACATTGGTAGGCATAATGTGGGAAAACAGGGTAATTCACATTGAAAGGTAAAAGACTCAGAGTGTTTCTCTGAGTCTTTTACCAAGCCTCTTCTGAATTCCTTGTGATTTTGAATGACAGTTCAAAATGCAGCAAAAGAGGGGATGACAGAAGATTGTCTTTTTTTTTCTGTTGCAAAACGGTGCATTTTTCACTGATGAGTAGAACATGCACTGTTTGGGCTTTACCAGAAGCTGGCTTTCGTACGTATTGTGTCCTCCAAAGCAGTGTGCTGAATTTTTCCTTACAAGTGCACTGTTTTGGTTTTACCAAAAGCTGAATTTATTGTGTTTGGAAAGTTCTGGGTTATAATTTGCAGAACAGTGCACACTCCACTGTGGGCTGGCATGGACCAGCAGTTTGGCCACTAAAGTAGTTTAATTGCATTGTCCAATGTTATTTTCTTATCTGCTTTGCTATACTCGTGAGTAAGGCCCATAGGCCTTAGGTTTCAATCACCTCTTCTGCCGTAAAGCTCCTCCGCCACCCATCAAATTCCCTCCGTTTCCACTTCATGCTCTTTCACATTCAAACTTCGAGCTCAGCAGCACAGAATTCAACATGGATCCAACTTAATTTTCAATCCACCCTGTACTTCATGCAATCCATGCTTATCTGCCTTGCCAATTCTGATAAGACCCAGTTTTTATTTCCATCAACAGTCAAATCAGATAACACCTCAATCAGAGATACCAGTCGACTCCACTGAGCATTCAGCTATTCAGTCCTGCTTCAACACTCTCCAGTGCCATATCTCCTTTGTTTTTAACCTTTTTTCGTCCAGTTTTAACTCCACCACATTCTTCAGTTCATCAATTCGTCCATTCCTCATCTCATATCCCCCATCGATCTCTTTGATATTTTACACCTGAAGAAGCTCCTCGTGAGGGTGCGAAACTGTTGTGTCATAAGATAAACTCTACGAACGGACAAGGCGTATCAAACTCGACATGGTAAATTTAATTGAACCCGTTCGTGGTGCACGTGCTTCAATTGTTCAAAGGCCCATAGGATATTTTTTCACCCTTTTTGTTATTGATAGGCGACTTTTAACATCTAAAGGAAGGTATTTTTGTCATTTTTGGGTTTGATTGTGGATGGGAAATTTCAACGAAACTCGAAAATGCAGATCACTCGTTGGAAAATGTAGGAAATTTAAGGAAATATCTGTTGAGTTATGATAATTTTAACCCATTGAGCTGGAAAATGGCAATTGCAAATTTTTCTAACAAATCCAGACCACATATGAAAAAAATTAAATTGCAAAACCCATTGGAAAAGCCTCCAGAATTCATTCCTATTTGCTATCACAGGGTGTCTACTGGTCCTGCAAGTTCTGCATGTCCTGGAATTGAAAATGTCCTGGAATCGAGGAATTTCATATATTTCATAAAATGTGGGCCTGCTGGAAAAGCCCAGTGGATGGTAAAATGACATACCTATTTGATATTTTACAGAGATTGAAAGAAAACAACTATTGTTGATAGGTGAACAACATAAAATTTGGGATGTAGGTACTCATCCATGGCCACTTTCATTGTGGGTACCTATCCGGTTTGGGTATCGGTTACAGCAGTCACACTTACCACTTTAGAGTGGGCCCACCTTCACACCATTCCTGCATATTTCCTATGAACAACCCCGTGTCACTGACAAATGCTTGACCAAGCTCCACTTGAATTGTCTTTTCCCAGGAATTTGAAAATATGTTCCACAACATGCGCAATCACCAACACACCACCAGATTCCTCCTTCAACACCTGCTCTTGAGACACATCCCCTCCATTAACACATGCATCGTTCCAGCTTTGGTTTACCTCCACGTACACGTCCTTGGCAACTCCCTACCACCCTTGGAACACTCGCTCACACAATTGTTCATCCATCGTTTGCCTCCCTTCCACAAACATCGCCATGCTTTTCTGCCACTCCGCTTTCAGACCAGTCACTCAACTTTTCTTATCTCGACCAATCCACTCGACCAATACTAACTCTTCAACCCCACACAAACTTTTTCCACAAATTTGCACATCCCTGTCTCAAAATAGGTACGGACCATTCTTAAATTGAGCGAACTTCAGGTGTTATTAACTTTTTGCCATGCACTGATGGAAAGGGCGATTTTTAGGGGAGATATAATGATGCATAGGAGAGATATTTGAAGGAAACGCATTGCACCACCTCCTTGAAAATGGCAGACCCCAACTAAAAATGAAAATTACCAAGGGGTGATGGTAATTTCTCTGGTACTATTTTAATGTTTACACCGAAATGTCACTCATTAAATCATTTCAAGCATCTGGAAACTTAAGACTCGCCATTTAGAATAAAAACACAACAATCTTTCCAAGTGCTGGTGATTTTATATTTTATGGTGCGATGCACCACCCGCTGCTAAGTAATTCCCGGACCTTCCCATCACGGGTTACCATAGGCACTTTTGCATTTGAATGAGACTGCATTATGTGTTTGGCCACTGTTTGTGGAGGACACGGTTCAGCAATGAAATGCAGTGCTTCACCACTTAAACGACCCTCTTGTTATTGTTCTTTCTTTTGAATTATTTTATCTGCAGCTTCATGCTGAGTATGACAGGAAGAATGATACTTACCTGTGTCATCGGGTGACGCAAGCCTATGACACTTCTCAGTTCATAAACATGACATCTGGCCAGGCTGACCTTGTTATTTTTGGAGGTGATTTCAACACTGAACCAGGTGACCTGATTTACAATGTCATTTGCCAAGTTGGTGCTATGAAGGATACCCATCTGTGTGCTGGAAATGTATGAATTAATTCTAACATTTTTTAAAAGTTAGAATTAGAGTTTTTAGATTTTATTTTTATTTTGTGACTTCTCGTTTTTCTCGCTGACGTGATCGTATCGCCTGCTTCATTCACTAACATTTTTTGTTTACTTTTCAGTAGGTACCTAGGTACATTTTTAATTTCATTTCTGTAGTTGCCAGCCATGCAATTAAGTGGTGCGTGTTACAGCAATTTGTAGGTCGAGGTTTTAAACTTTCTGGCCATTTATCAGAAGTTATGATTTTTGTTTTGGGTTCAATTTTTTTATCGGATATTGCCAATCAAACAAAATAAAAGTGGCAAACAAACTGGCCATGGACACCTACCTACTATTGTAAAGCAATGGCGAAATAAATTATGGTGAGATCTGCATAAAAGCAAAAGCACTTCCTATATTCAGTGAATGAAGGTGCAGAAAATGAAACTCAATGTAAGCTGTCGCTCTTGCAAATGCTCCATCCCCCAAATGAAATCTTGAAAGAAAGATAGCAGAAGAGGTGGAAAGCAAAAATAATTCCAAGGAAGAAAAAGAAGGCCTGTTTTTTCACCCACGTTGAAAAAACAGGGAAATTGAATCAACGGTGCATGTTCGTCAAACTGAACATGCAATGCGTCCACTCAATGAATGAGAAACAGATGTTTTTGGCCGAAAAGTCCTGAGGGATATAAAAATAGTGAAATTCAATTATTGCAGGTGATGGATCACACACGCTGCATTTTGAAAAATAAAATTGAGCGATTTTATGCCTAAGGAAACTGCTGTCTTGTGTTGCCTTTTGTCAAAACGTTGGCAAGGCCCATTGAGGAGCATTGCCCGTCTCCTCTACAGGTGAGTTTGCAAGTGACAAAACAGAATCACGAATCTCTGTATCAGCATAGAAAGGATGCAGGAAACGCAAGTGAAGAGGGAAGAAGGGGCAGATTGAAAGAAAAAGATCGGAAGACTGGCAAGTCATTTCAAGTGTTGTAAATGGAAAGTTGGCAGTCAAATAAAAACAGGCTGATGAAAAAGAAATGACTTGAACTCCCGACTGGTCAGTGCTGGCTGAGGCTGGTGGGGCTGATTGCCACTGTTGGCAGTCGACAAATTAACAAGCCCACAGAATCAATTTAGACATCTTGGAATGGCAATATGCTTTGCAGCGAATCAGGTTGCCATGCAAGTACGACATCTTCGACCAGCGATTTTTTACATTTTTCCACATTGTGTTGGTGGGTGTTACAGAAGGTACAGGAAAAAAAATAACTGTCGGGAACACTGTTTTCACCATTTGACTGTGGCCTCTGTTATCCAAGCAGAAATAAAAGTGCCCCATTGCAACAAAGGTTAAAAATGAAAAACTTTAATTTCTGCGGAGTTGAGAAAAAATAACTGTCGGGAACACTGTTTTCACCATTTGACTGTGGCCTCTGTTATCCAAGCAGAAATAAAAGTGCCCCATTGCAACAAAGGTTAACCTTCTTGATGCGATTGTTCCCAGAAAGACCCACCCTTAAGGACTGGTCACGTGACGACCTTATTTTGGCAAAAAAAATCGATTTTCGTTTTTTTTGAAGAATTGGTTTGATGGAACCCTCCTGCAACATCTGGCAAAAAAAAATAACGAAAATCCATCGACAACTGTCGATAAATAAGCAAAAAACCAGCATGCCTCAAAATTTGAATGGGACACTGTAAAACCCAAATACAGCCCAAATACAGCCAAATACACCCAAATACAGCCAAATACACCCAAATACAGCCAAATACAGCCCAAATACACCCAAATACAGCCAAATACACCCAAATATAGCCAAATGCACTAATACTGAATAAAAGGCGTTTTTCAGCAAGCTTCACATTGCCTTTTTACATTCCTCGGAAGGTTCAAAGAGATGGCTCTCCTTTGCAACTCAGGCTTGAAGCGTGGCAGCAAAAACGTTGGCTGCGGCAGGCATAGTTCCATCCCGAGTCACCCCAATTCGTATAATACCCGATTCGTCTAAAATAAATTTTAGACGAATTGCGCCGGGCAGGGTCATTTTTTGAATTGCGCTGGCCGGGGTTTTTTGCAATTTGCAATTGAGTGGACTTGCTCCATATGGTGTCTCCTGGTTTTATAGAAATTGAGCCAGACATTAGGTTACTAGGTTGGGTTAGGTTAGATTAGGAGGTTAGGTTACGTTAAGTTAGGTTAGGTTTGGCTACACTCTAATTCAAAATGTCTTAAAGTAAGTCACTTTTCTCCCATTTAAGAGGGGGGACACTTTTCAGATACCCCCCCATGACTTACTTTAAGATATGACTTAATTTCAGACATTTCGAGGACATTTAAGATACCTCTCCATGACTTACTTTCAGACAGGACTGAATTTCAGACACATTTTAAGATTGAAAGGTATCTTACTGTCTGAAATTCAGAGAGGAATTCAGATAGCAAACTGTCTTTAATCTTAATTTAAGACACATTGCATCTTATATTCTGGATTTAGATGCACTTTTGACGGAAAGGTATATTCCTGAAATGACTCAGGTTTTTCAGACAAAAATGAAAAAAGGTCAGCCAACCATGAAGTAGACTGAATTCTTGCACTCACTTACAGATACAATTGACATCACATTTCATGAACAGGAACAATTATGCACAGCTCTTAATATTAAACATTCAAGAGTAACAATCATTACACTATAACACAAAAATCTGAAATTAAGGATGGCCTATTTAAACACAAATTATTTCAGAAAGAAAACGTTGGGTGTTGGGGAATTTTGGTGCTGGTCAAAGGCCAGGGAGGATGGAAATTTGGAGAAATTTGCTTTAACAGTAAATTTTTTAAATGTGAATTTTCTTGAATACAACTGTTATGTTTCCTCATATCATTTCCAATTTTCTGTTTTCTTACATTTTCGCCCTCCTTTCCATAATTTAAGACGGCACGGCGCTGTCTTAAATTAAGATAGCACAACAGTTGCCTTAAATTAAGACAGCGCAAACGTCTTAAATTCAGACGGTGCAAACAAGGCAAAAACTGTCTGAAAATCTTAAATTCGCATGAATTATCTTAATTTAAGATTCCAAATCCAATTTAAGAGAAAATTTTAAGACAGGATTAAACATTTTCACCTATCTTAAATATTTTCAGACGCTTTTTTATCTTAAAAATTTGTTCTTGTCTTAAACTAAGAGATTTACAGCAGGTTTCAGATATCTGCTGTCTTATTTTAAGATAATTTTTAGTACGTGATCTAGAGTGTAGGTTTGGGTTTAATAGAAGTTAGTTCATTTACGAAGCAAAGCTTATCCTTCTCTGGTTTATTCGTATG
>JASGXE010013073.1:0-11892 GCA_030068105.1 Sinentomon sp. SZTP_YWyxl
ATTTTTACCACGACAAAAAACGAAATTGAGTTATTGGCACGAAATTCATGTTTTAGAACGAAATTCCACGAATTTGACCCCTTTTCCACCAAAACTTTGTTTTTATAAGCACTGTCTATGACTTTACCGCAGATTTACCCTTTCAGTCATGTCCATGAAGAAAGCAGCGAGATAGATCAGTTGTTGTCTGCTGTAAATTTAATAATTTTGTCCCCCAGGATGCGTTCTTCGCTTTTCCAAAGTCAGAGGCAATTGACCTTGCAGCAGAACAATAATTGTTTGGTAAAAAGAAGTGATACTGAACACAGATTGAATATTGAACACAGATTGAACAGGCTAGAGCATGAGACAGGTTTCAGCTTGTGTTGTTAATTGAAAAGAGGAGAAATCCAGCCACTTAAAGAAATTAAATTTTGAAGAATGACTATGCTTCTAAATGCCAGCAGGCAAAACAAAGAAACAGTGGGCCAGGTATCCCACTAAACTTGGACAATCACAATTTTTTTTTGATAACCACCAACAGTGAAAGTTTGCTGCTTCTCCAGTTTTGATTTGGAAGGCTTTTTTTTTAAAGTGAAAGACCTGCCAGTTTTGCATCAGATCCAAACTCGGCAAAGTGCGGTTCAACACTAGGCCAAAAACGAGAAAAAACGAAATTAAACTTTTATTTCAACACTAAAAAACGAAATTTTGAACCTTCAAAACGAAATTGACAAAAAATAAAAACGAAATTCCGTGGGCTCTACTCATCGTCTGCTGGTTGGTGCATCAGATTTTTTGAACTGTCTGTCTGATGTCTGTTGCTGGAGGTACTGTCTGATGTCTGTTGTACTATCTGACATCTGTTCTTGTATAGTGGCGGCGGAAAAAGATTACTCATACATGTGTTTTTCCCATTTAACTGTTGCCTCCGAAACTTTTTTTTTCTTTCTTTTTCCTCTTATGCAGTTGGTAGAAATAAAACTGCCAAATTGCAACGGAACTTTCTTGAGGTGTCAGATTTTAACGTAAGTGATGAAAGAGGATCCTTTATTTCTACATTATGGAGTTTTCGCTAAAATCTCAAGAATGGAAATTTTTCACATGTGTGGGTAATCTTTTTCCGCCTCCAGTATACCGTCTGATGTCTACTATTGTACTGTCTGATGTCTATTGATGTACTGTCCGATGTCTGTTGTTGTGCTGTCTGAAGTCTGTTGCTGTATAGCGCCGCCAGAATTAATGTACTCATACATGCAAAAAATTGCAACCGTTCAGATTTCGGCAAAAACTCTATGCTGCAGAAATTGACAATCCTGTTTTGTAGCCGAGGTCAAAATCTGACAGTTCCAGAAAGCTCTGTATTGGAATCTGACGCTTTAATTTCTACCACCTGCAAAAGTTAGATGGGAAAAATACATGGTATGGGTACATTAATTCCGCCGCCACTTGACAGTCTGATATCTGTTCTTGTACTGTCTTATGGGGATTGTTGTACTGTCTGATATCTGTTGTTGTACTGTCTGGTTCTATCTCTGTTGCAGCGGCATCGAAATCTGATTCCCTCAGAAGATGGTTTGGTTTGTGATGCAAAATTTGATGACAGATTTTTGATCAAATCGACCGGCCCTTTGTTATGCCCTCCTCCATCTCCAAATTCATGCAGCACTTCCATGTCAGTTGTCAACTCCGTGAGAAGAAAACTGGCTGCAGGTGAAGTCTGGGACAAGAAAATGTGGGGTAAATGTAAATGAGCAGATGGCATTCTGCATGTTCCAGCCATCATCGTGGGACCAAGAAAAAAAATAGGTTTTCATTAAATATAATTTTGTTTTATTTTTAGCAAAATTTTAAAAATTTTGGAACAGGATGGAAAATAATCTAGACAAAAAGAACATTCCACATCCGTGACAGAACTTAGATGACAAAAAGCGACACTTTTGTGATTTCTGGTAACTCAGGTCCCCAGACAGAATGTGAACCCCAGTTGCCGCAAAGAGAGGAGAACCCTAGATTTTCAAGATCTTGAAGATCCCTTGGCGTGACACAAGAAATCTTCATCGGGGGGGGGGGACCTATGAAGGTACTGTGGTTGCCTTCCAGTTCTGCAAGCATTTCCACGCATCTGTGTCACCTCAAACATGCACAGCTGCTCACTTTGAAATTGCCCGACAACACATATTATGTGTTGCCCTGCTCTTTCGGGAAACTGTTCATGGTCAACACTCTTTCACAGGGTAATAAACACCAGAAACAGCACAATTTCAAAGGAATTAGCGGTACTTGAGTGGATATTTGAAGAGATGGACCACAAACCAGAATGAAATGGATGCATAACATGCCCAACCAGCAGCAAGAGCAACCAACCCGAACCTGGCAAAGGTACTGGATTGCATTGCATGGACATACAAGGTAGCAAATAAACAGAGCAAACTGTTTTTCGGCTGCATTCTTACATCGAAAGAAGTAAATTCCGTGGCAGAAAAATTTTTTAAGCAGCAGCTGATTGGCTGAGCACCAATCACCTGCAAATGGGCAACCATCATCACATAGTAATACAAACCAGTGAAGAGAACAGCAGCAGGATTGTGTGCAAAAAGGACTGTGGGGTCAAGGTTGAAAAAACGTCCGAATTATTCTATTTCCGAAGTGAACGCATGGCCAAAGCTGGCCCAACAAAAACTTTTAAAAACATCCAAGAGGGCCTATCCTGTTGCACGTAAAGTGTAAAAGATTTACCCACTTGTTAATAATTGTAACGCAACATGGCACATGAAGGCTTCTACGGCATTACCTCTCACCTCAAAAATGGCTGGCATGCCAGCAGCGGAAATTTTTAACAGTTGTTCGTACGTGTATTTTGTGAACTGTGCACTAGTTTTTAGGAGGTGGAGCTAGAATAATCTGAAATCCTTCCTTCTTCCGATTTCTCTTCAATCATGCAAGACACATTCAGCAGAAGTGTGTGCAGAAGGCTCAAAGTAACCTTGCAGGTTTTTTGGATTCTCACGAATCAACTGTACCAAGCCCCGTTGAAATCGGGCGGCTTTCACATTTGCCCGAACATTGGAATCATGGAATTAGGAGAATTCTCCAATGTTTGGGGAGATGTTGGTGCACCTTGTACGGACAAAAAAAACAGAGCAGTGCTCTACACAGCATATTTTTCCCCAATCCACTTCCGCAAGTGCGTCTCTGATGGGTTGTTGGGAATTCCAGCCAATTTCAACATTTAATTTTCGAAACCAAAACAAACCGAACCTAACCTGACCTAACTTGGCCTGTCCTAACCCTATTGCAACCTAAGATTGTGTTGCGAAGCGGTGGCAAACCTGCCAAATGGCAAAAAGCGGTGGCAAGGCAAAAATGCCAAATTTGATGACATCACAAATTCAGACGAATTGGCTGTTGCAATGCCACTGTCCGCAGAAGTGGATTGGAAAACAAAAATATGCCTTACACCACACAGAGATTTTGCAACAGACTTAAAAATAGGTGTGGTTATTAAACATCATGGGGTTACATTGAAAATGTCCTGTTCAAAATTCAATCGCATTGTGTTTGGAAAACAAATTCTTCTTGGCAAACAATCTGCCCAAATGCCAAATAAACAACTATTTGCATGGGAAACAACATCAGGAAACAATAATTTGGACGGATACTGTTTTGATAAATTTTAGATTATTATTATTGTTAATTTCAAATTGGGGGAATGATGGAACGTTCACTTGAAAGATCAACCCAGCCAGTGACAATGCATTGCTCACCGTGCAAATTTGCCATAAGCTTGAGCGATAATGTCTCCCGCCATTAACACTAAACGTATGCTTGTGACCACTCTAACCAGAAGATTTTGACATATTTTCTCTCCAACTGACGGAATCTGACTCGCCTTGCGCGACCATTGCGGCCCATCCAGTCAGAGACATGTGCACACAGCAACCTCGGGGTGCGTGATATGCTCTGCTGATCATCTCAAGTACATCCCCCTTCTGCAATTGGAATGGAACGAGAACCTACAGCCAACTCAAGTTAACTGCTGACCATCCACCACCGAGAGGAGAGGTCCGTGATGGTTCCACAACGTGAGCCCCAGATGTGAAGAGGAAGTCGCCAAACTCTCCATATTAGAGTGATCAAGTGAATCGACGCAAGTGAAACCTTTTGGTCGTGAGGTTCGGAGATAATTTCACCAGAAAGTTGTTCATCATCGCAGTTAACATTCAACACAGACAGCAAGCCCAGCAACATCAAATGCACCCTGTTATGAACTGTCGTCTGCTAGCTCAGTGTCGGCACCTGATCAAATAAATGTCCCCGGCATTTAAAGCAACAGCACTGACTCGTCTGCCCGTGAATCACCTGCGAGGGGGAATGTCTGTTGAAGACTGCCTATTGGAGACCCGGCGACTATTGGGGACCCGGCGTCTATTGGCAATTTCTGCCCGGCGTCTATTGGCAATTTCTGCCCGGCGTCTATTGGCAATTTCTGCATTCACACCCGGCGCGTAATGGTATCCAGCAATTTCAACGGTGATTTATGTCAACCACAATTGTAACCTTTCCGGTTTCCGCCTTTCCTCCAAAATGCACTAAAGTGACACCCCAAACTAGCCAAAGCCTATTCTGGAGGTCAAAGTCAGGCATGTTGACAACAGGGCAATTCAATTACCTAATTGATGCTTGTGGCCAGTGTCATTAATCAATCAATAAATGTTCACCCCTTGGTGCGTCCCCACATGCCCCGGCTGTTCCCCGTTACCTACATGTTGCAGAAATGGTGCCTCTTGATTTGTGATGGGAATTCCCTCCCTCTCCCATGCTGAACATTTTAGAAAAGTTGGCCCCACCGTCTAGGATCTGCTTAAATAAGCCCCTTTTGTTGTCCTGACCGTGGCTGTGGAACACCTGGTTGTCCGGAACGGTTCCGTCTCTCTTAGGATTTTGTAAACAAACCAAGTGGCAAAATAACCAGATAAGAGGTTCTCGGTCATCCTTTGTGGAGACGTGACGTCATCAGATGTATCAAACGAACCATTTGGGAAGTTAAAAGAAGCTGGAATCACCATGGCCGGATGGGAGATTCACCATCAAACAAAACGGCGTCCAAAAAGAGGGATTGCAGTGATTTCACCAGGGACACTCGTTTCGGTGAGAAGCGACATGCATCAAACAGCTGATTGACAGCATTCAAAGGGGGACAGGCTTCTTTCTCTTGACTCTCTTTCGTTTCTCTTTCCTCTCTCTTTGCACCTGCTTTGGTTGGAAAAGACCTTTTCCAGACTCGTTCCAGACAACCATTTGTTCCACCGCCATGGTGCCCGACCCTTCGTAGGCCTGGGACCTTGTCCAATTCGTAGGTTGAAATGGAGATATTACCACAACCAGCTTCGTCCCCCAATAACGACAGGTTTCACAGCAACGCGAAAGCTTTTTCAGTCAGGAAAAAACACCCCGATTGTTTTTTTTTTTTTTTTTTGATCACTTCTCGGGAAGTGATCACAATCGGCAAAAACACTTCATCCTGCGAATGAACACAAACATCTTTCATAATGATGGTAGTTTTTGTCCAACCCATTTATGGATTTGTGGTTCATGTCGGTATGGCGGCGGCGGAATAAATGTACTCATGCATGCAAAAATTGTGACCGTTCACTTTTCGGCAAAACTCCATGCTGCAGAAATTAAAGACCCTCTTTTGTAACCTGAGGTCAAAATCTGACACATAAAGAAAGATCTGTTGAAATCTGGCACTTTAATTTCTACCGCCAGCAAAAGAGAAAAAGAAAAAAAAAACAGTTTCGGAGGCAACAGTATGGGAAAAACACATGTGTGAGTACATTAATTCTGCCGCAACTGTACTTTAATCCCAGGTCAAAGGGTGTACATGTGGACACAATCTGTGGAGGAAGAAACGTGGACTAAGGTTGCCCAAACATACACTTATAGGCAATTTTCTTCAGGAAACGGCTACTCCAGTTGAGCGGAATCTTTCTGGAAAAGTTCCTAATTTTCTGTTAAGACCCAGTGCATCAAACTGGTAACATTGTTAAAACATAATTAAAGAAAGTTGCATTTAAGCACCATTCCAGGGTAAGCCAGCATCTTTAACTGATCAACATTCAAAACTCAGAGCTCGAGTCCAGCCAGGACGGTTAAGTCTTCTGGAAGAACTGTCTCCAATGCAAAAGGCCCAAAAGCCTGGACCTGGCCAATAATAGAAAATAAACAAAATGGTGGCTGATCAAATTCCCCAAAGAACACATTTTTGTTTCTGTCTATCCCTCTCAACCTTCATCAGTTGCCACATGAGAGGGGGCCGATGGCGGTGGCAAGACAAAACTGCACTCTCTGGGATCGGATCAACCAAAATAAAAGCAGAAAACCCTCTGCCGGGGAACATAATTAAAGAAAGTTGCATTTAAGCACCATTCCAGGGTAAGCCAGCATCTTTAACTGATCAACATTCAAAACTCAGAGCTCGAGTCCAGCCAGGACGGTTAAGTCTTCTGGAAGAATGTCTCCAATGCAAAAGGCCCAAAAGCCTGGACCTGGCCAATAATAGAAAATAAAAAAATGGTGGCTGATCAAATTCCCCAAAGAACACATTTTTGTTTCTGTCTATCCTCTCAACCTTCATCATTGCCACATGAGAGGGGGCCGATGGCGGTGGCAAGACAAAACGCCTCTCTGGGATCGGATCAACCAAAAATAAAAGCAGAAAACCCTCTGCCGGGGAACATAATTAAAGAAAGTTGCATTTAAGCACCATTCCAGGGTAAGCCAGATCTTTAACTGATCAACATTCAAAACTCAGAGCTCGAGTCCAGCCAGGACGGTTAAGTCTTCTGGAAGAACTGTCTCCAATGCAAAAGGCCCAAAAGCCTGGACCTGGCCAATTAGAAAATAAACAAAATGGTGGCTGATCAAATTCCCCAAAGAACACATTTTTGTTTCTGTCTATCCCTCTCAACCTTCATCAGTTGCCACATGAGAGGGGGCCGATGGCGGTGGCAAGACAAAACTGCACTCTCTGGGATCGGATCAACCAAAATAAAAGCAGAAAACCCTCTGCCGGGGAACATAATTAAAGAAAGTTGCATTTAAGCACCATTCCAGGGTAAGCCAGCATCTTTAACTGATCAACATTCAAAACTCAGAGCTCAGTCCAGCCAGGACGGTTAAGTCTTCTGGAAGAACTGTCTCCAATGCAAAAGCCCAAAAGCCTGGACCTGGCCAATAATAGAAAATAAACAAAATGGGGCTGATCAAATTCCCCAAAGAACACATTTTTGTTTCTGTCTATCCCTCTCAACCTTCATCAGTTGCCACATGAGAGGGGGCCGATGGCGGTGGCAAGACAAAACTGCACTCTCTGGGATCGGATCAACCAAAATAAAAGCAGAAAACCCTCTGCCGGGAACATAATTAAAGAAAGTTGCATTTAAGCACCATTCCAGGGTAAGCCAGCATCTTTAACTGATCAACATTCAAAACTCAGAGCTCAAGTCCAGCCAGGACGGTTAAGTCTTCTGGAAGAACTGTCTCCAATGCAAAAAGCCCAAAAGCCTGGACCTGGCCAATAATAGAAAATAAACAAAATGGCGGCTGATCAAATTCCCAAAGAACACATTTTTGTTTCTGTCTATCCCTCTCAACCTTCATCAGTTGCCACATGAGAGGGGGCCGATGGCGGTGGCAAGACAAAACTGCACTCTCTGGGATCGGATCAACCAAAATAAAAGCAGAAAACCCTCTGCCGGGGAACATAATTAAAGAAAGTTGCATTTAAGCACCATTCCAGGGTAAGCCAGCATCTTTAACTGATCAACATTCAAAACTCAGAGCTCAAGTCCAGCCAGGACGGTTAAGTCTTCTGGAAGAACTGTCTCCAATGCAAAAAGCCCAAAAGCCTGGACCTGGCCAATAATAGAAAATAAACAAAATGGCGGCTGATCAAATTCCCCAAAGAACACATTTTTGTTTCTGTCTATCCCTCTCAACCTTCATCAGTTGCCACATGAGAGGGGGCCGATGGCGGTGGCAAGACAAAACTGCACTCTCTGGGATCGGATCAACCAAAACTAAAAGCAGAAAACCCTGTGCAGGGAATAAAGAAAATTGCATTTAAGCACCATTCCAGGGTAAGCCAGCATCTTTAACTGATCAACATTCAAAACTCAGAGCTCAAGTCCAGCCAGGACGGTTAAGTCTTCTGGAAGAACTGTCTCCAATGCAAAAAGCCCAAAAGCCTGGACCTGGCCAATAATAGAAAATAAACAAAATGGCGGCTGATCAAATTCCCCAAAGAACACATTTTTTTTCTGTCTAACCCTCTCAACCTTCTTCAGTTGCCACATGAGAGGGGGCCGATGGCGGTAGCAAGGCAAAACTGCACTCTCTGGCATCGGATCAACCAAAATAAAAGCAGAAAACCCTCTGCAGGGAACATAAATAAAGAAAATTACATTTAAGCACCATTCCAGGGTAAGCCAGCATCTTTAACTGATCAACATTCAAAACTCAGAGCTCAAGTCCAGCCAGGACGGTTAAGTCTTCTGGAAGAACTGTCTCCAATGCAAAAGCCCAAAAGCCTGGACCTGGCCAATAATAGAAAATAAACAAAATGGCGGCTGATCAAATTCCCAAAGAACACATTTTTGTTTCTGTCTATCCCTCTCAACCTTCATCAGTTGCCACATGAGAGGGGGCCGATGGCGGTGGCAAGACAAAACTGCACTCTCTGGGATCGGATCAACCAAAATAAAAGCAGAAAACCCTCCCGGGGAACATAATTAAAGAAAGTTGCATTTAAGCACCATTCCAGGGTAAAGCATCTTTAACTGATCAACATTCAAAACTCAAGCTCAATCCAGCCAACGGTTAAGTCTTCAAGAACTGTCTCCGAAGCTTTGGAAACTTAATTGGCTGGAGAGCTTGGTTTTGAATTTGATCAGTTAAAGATGCTGGCTTACCCTGGAATGGTGCTTAAATGCAACTTTCTTT
This sequence comes from Sinentomon sp. SZTP_YWyxl, assembly GCA_030068105.1. Lineage (NCBI taxonomy): Eukaryota > Metazoa > Arthropoda > Protura > Sinentomata > Sinentomidae > Sinentomon > Sinentomon sp. SZTP_YWyxl. The sequence continues at coordinate 8,986 of JASGXE010013073.1, forward strand.
AATTATGTTCCCCGGCAGAGGGTTTTCTGCTTTTATTTTGGTTGATCCGATCCCAGAGAGTGCAGTTTTGTCTTGCCACCGCCATCGGCCCCCTCTCATGTGGCAACTGATGAAGGTTGAGAGGGATAGACAGAAACAAAAATGTGTTCTTTGGGGAATTTGATCAGCCGCCATTTTGTTTATTTTCTATTATTGGCCAGGTCCAGGCTTTTGGGCTTTTTGCATTGGAGACAGTTCTTCCAGAAGACTTAACCGTCCTGGCTGGACTTGAGCTCTGAGTTTTGAATGTTGATCAGTTAAAGATGCTGGCTTACCCTGGAATGGTGCTTAAATGCAACTTTCTTTAATTATGTTCCCCGGCATAGGGTTTTTCTGCTTTTATTTTGGTTGATCCGATCCCAGAGAGTGCAGTTTTGTCTTGCCACCGCCGTCGGCCCCCTCTCATGTGGCAACTGATAGAGGTTGAGAGGGACAGACAGAAACAAAAATGTGGTCTTTGGGGAATTTGATCAGCCGCCATTTTGTTTATTTTTCTATTATTTGCCGGGTCCAGGCTTTTGGGCTTTTGCATTGGAGACAGTTCTTCCAGAAGACTTAACCGTCCTGGCTGGACTTGAGCTCTGAGTTTTGAATGTTGATCAGTTAAAGATGCTGGCTTACCCTGGAATGGTGCTTAAATGCAACTTTATTTAATTATGTTCCCCGGCAGAGGGTTTTCTGCTTTTATTTTGGTTGATCCGATCCCAGAGAGTGCAGTTTTGTCTTGCCACCGCCATCGGCCCCTCTCATGTGGCAACTGATGAAGGTTGAGAGGGATAGACAGAAACAAAAATGTGTTCTTTGGGGAATTTGATCAGCCGCCATTTTGTTTATTTTCTATTATTGGCCAGGTCCAGGCTTTTGGGCTTTTTGCATTGGAGACAGTTCTTCCAGAAGACTTAACCGTCCTGGCTGGACTTGAGCTCTGAGTTTTGAATGTTGATCAGTTAAAGATGCTGGCTTACCCTGGAATGGTGCTTAAATGCAACTTTCTTTAATTATGTTCCCGGCAGAGGGTTTTCTGCTTTTATTTTGGTTGATCCGATCCCAGAGAGTGCAGTTTTGTCTTGCCACCGCCATCGGCCCCCTCTCATGTGGCAACTGATGAAGGTTGAGAGGGATAGACAGAAACAAAAATGTGTTCTTTGGGAATTTGATCAGCCGCCATTTTGTTTATTTTCTATTATTGGCCAGGTCCAGGCTTTTGGGCTTTTTGCATTGGAGACAGTTCTTCCAGAAGACTTAACCGTCCTGGCTGGACTTGAGCTCTGAGTTTTGAATGTTGATCAGTTAAAGATGCTGGCTTACCCTGGAATGGTGCTTAAATGCAACTTTCTTTAATTATGTTCCCCGGCAGAGGGTTTTCTGCTTTTATTTGGTTGATCCGATCCCAGAGAGTGCAGTTTTGTCTTGCCACCGCCATCGGCCCCCTCTCATGTGGCAACTGATGAAGGTTGAGAGGGATAGACAGAAACAAAAATGTGTTCTTTGGGGAATTTGATCAGCCACCATTTTGTTTATTTTCTATTATTGGCCAGGTCCAGGCTTTTGGGCCTTTTGCATTGGAGACAGTTCTTCCAGAAGACTTAACCGTCCTGGCTGGACTCGAGCTCTGAGTTTTGAATGTTGATCAGTTAAAGATGCTGGCTTACCCTGGAATGGTGCTTAAATGCAACTTTCTTTAATTATGTTCCCCGGCAGAGGGTTTTCTGCTTTTATTTTGGTTGATCCGATCCCAGAGAGTGCAGTTTTGTCTTGCCACCGCCATCGGCCCCCTCTCATGTGGCAACTGATGAAGGTTGAGAGGGATAGACAGAAACAAAAATGTGTTCTTTGGGGAATTTGATCAGCCACCATTTTGTTTATTTTCTGTTAAAACATACGTCGCAGATATTACAGACAGGTGATTAATCACATTACTCATATCATTCATTACAGAAATAATGATAATGATAATTTTATTGTACAATATGATCCTATAGGTACAACTTGGAAAGGAGATTAAACAAAAAATGAAAAAGAGATGGTAGTGGCTTGTCGTTTCAGCAGCAAAACAACCTCTTGTTTGATCAAATTGTGAGCTAATTTTCTGTGCTTACATTGCCCATGAACTTCCTACAAAAGCGAATGAAACATAGACCCAGTTACTTACAAATGACAGCTTACAATTCCACGCACTTTTTCGATGTGTCCTGGCATGACCACGCAATGAAGCCGCTGTGCTGAAGTGGCTAAGCTCGAAAACTGTCTTTTTTGCAGGCATGATGCCGATGTGACGCTAATGCAGAGTTTGTGACGTTCTGACTGTGTCACCAATTGCCACTATGCAAGCTTAAGTGAGAGAATTAGCTTCATTGAACACAGCATCGAATGCAAATTATGGTATATTATGGGAAAGACAACTGAACGATAGTCAAGCTTGGAAAAAATTGCGAAAAACCTGATTGTGAGCAAAAAGCAAATGGCCAAATTCAAATTCATCCATTATTTGTCAAATCTCACAACCGCAGGAGCTCAAGAGACAAACTCACTTGGACACATGTTACTCCAGCTTCCCTCTTAGCTCTTGCTTGCGCAAGAGAAAATGTTCACTCCCTCAGGTGCACACAAACCCTTTCAAATACCCCTTTAGGGATAGGTCAGACAAAAGAAGATTAATTAACCACTCACTGCGGAGAGCTTCACTTAGAATGAAAACTCAACAGCGGATACTCTGAAGACATGTCATTGATTTTCATTCAATTTAATGGCACCTTTCTGTCTTTGGTGCGATTTCAACAGTCAACAATGCTTTTTGGAATTAACCGCAATTGTAATTTCATCCAAGCAGCAAATCTCACTGCAGTTGTTGCAAAATTTCGAATCACA
>JASGXE010013074.1:0-13307 GCA_030068105.1 Sinentomon sp. SZTP_YWyxl
AATCCCATCGTCCAGTCTCGTTACGAATCGTGTGAATAAAATTATTAAATCACGAAAAAACATGAATGTGAATATTTTTCTTACCTTGCTGGCGATAAATTGCACAAGCATTGACGGTAATACACTATTTAACGACACACACAATTCTCCGCTTCTGAAGCAGATCGCATCATCAACAGAAGCGGTTTTCGTTTCCAATCCAAAAAAAGAGAAAATCACTCGGTGAGCCAACAAACTGGACTTTACAGTTTGAATCGCAAAAAATTCAACGCATTGGTTGATCAGGTCGTCCACTATCGGAAAAAACCTAAAATGTCTCAGTCCAGATCACTTGTGTCCAGTTAAACCAGCTCTGATATAGAACACTACAAATTCAGACAAAAATGTGAACGATTTTTCTGAAGAGAGCACAGTTAACAGCGGATGTCAATTGAGGCTTACATTTTGTGCTTCGGCACAATCGTCGGAATGTGCGGAAATCGTGAGCTTGCCGCGACGAATTTTTCTGCGGAAAACGTTTTGGCATTTTGTATTTCCCCGGAATTTTTCGTTTTCATTCCAGATTTCGTGTGCAAAATTTTGGATGATCTAAAAATTCGATCAAGATCAATGGCGATTAACCGCTTCATTACCAGCTATAGCACGTCCTCACGTCATTTTGGCCTAAGTCTCCATTCCAGACGTACGTCCGCCCATTTAAATGCAATTGCTTCTCTTTACAGAGAAGGTGCGACTTGGAATGGGCCGAAAATCACTAAAATGCTTCTGGTGTGGGTTGTTGGTTGAGATATGAGCTCATTTCAGCGAATAGTTTCAGAGATGGGGGTCCCACACCATCAGCTGTTACGTCCTCGTCACGTCCTCGTCACGTCCTCATCACGTCCTCGTACGTCCTCCTCAGGTTTTGCCATTTGAATAGCATTGCTCTCTTTTGACGCTCAAAAACCTGGAATGGCAAGGTCATTATCCTGGCACAAACTCACAATATAACATGTAGACGTGCAAGCGTACGTAAAATCACGTTCCCGAAATTCGTCAGACCAAATAGTGGCTGATTGTGCAGTTAAAACAAAAACCCCACTGTCTGTGAGATGGTACAGCGAACGAAATTTCCCTGGTATTCAAGGTCTAATGGAGTGCAGTTCGAAACTTGACGACGTCCATTCGCAAATTCGTGCCGGACTTGATAACCGCCGGAATGTTCGTTCTTGAGTTTACAGAACAACACTTTTTCCACAGGAACTGCTCTGCCATGAGAATGAGTGATCACGGAAGGAAACACATGCGACCAAAATCTCACATGCAGGCAAAACTTTTTCGCCGTTGCAAGTTCTTCGCACAGCAGAAATTCTTTCCCAAGGTGGAGTCGTCAGTTCCTGGCGAAGTTCAAAATTCCTCCTGCTGGAAGAATTTCGCCCGTTCGGCCACGTGTCCTCACTGCCGCAATCCTGGATAAAACCTCCCGCTTCGAACTCTGAGCTCACACTGACGCACTCCACGCCGCGAGTCCGACTTTCCCACTGCTATCTCTTTTGCTTTCTTTTTGAAATCGGGGAAAGCGAGTGCCGCGCACTGAACTCCAATTCTAGACTAGAGCGTGTTTCAACCCATTCCCCAACACGCCCATATATCCAGCAAGCGGAACATGTCTGCGCGGGAAAGAGGTCCAAGAAGCGCCTCTTGGCTCTTTTGGAATCCTGGCTATTGAATGCACAAGGAAGAATAGAGCCATGGCTGTACAGGCCTCATTGTACTCTGTGCCACTGTGCCAGGAGAAGCTGGGACCCAAACAAAAGGAATCCAACACCCATTCAATGCGGAGACAGCCTCTGCCAAAAGAAATAAGGATAATGAAACGCATTTTCCCATTGAATTGGTGTCCCGGCAGAAACGGATCCAAAAATATGAAGTGAAATTCCGTCGAAAATTTAATTGACAGCTGGAACCACTGCATGAAACTTGAGGTGCCATCACAAGACATCTCAAAAATCAGAGTGATGGATCTCGAAAATATCAAAGTGAGAAATGTTGGATGGGAAATGATTGCCAAAACAACTGCAGGTGCGAAAAAAGTTGTCCCACAAAACTTTATACCGGTGAAAATCATCCGGCAAACGTTCGCTGAATTTTGTCAAAATAGCAAGACAATCAAATCTTTTGTTCTTCGGTCCACCTATCGAATTTTCCAACAATGCAAGCAATGATACAATAAAGCAACAGCATAAAATAATACAATGTTCAAATGTGATAAAAAAAAGGGAACACAGATATACATAGACATTTTGGTGTTAAAAAGTTATTTAAGAGAAAAAGCGAAATGGGTAGATTCAAATGTGCACTTGTGGAAGATGGGGAAAACCAACCGGACAATAATCTAGCGAAGAGTTTCCTTGACTTCTCTGCAGAATGCAGATACTTGGAGATTATTGGCCAAGCCCGCTTTTTCATTATTTTTTTTCTTATTCTTGCAAAGCTATTTTCAGCATTTTGTCGGCACAAAGCAATGTTGCACTTCACCCGAAATGTGCGAGAATCTTCCAACAACAATTATTCTGTTGTTCTGAGTAGAATGAGCATAAAAGATTCCAAATTTACCATTTTTTCCGAAGCCATAAATTATACTGCAACCACCTTTTTTAATCCAAAGGGATGAAAAAATGGATAACGGGTGTTTGGGGAGGATTTAACTAAACCGGCTGGAAATACTGGATCCCTGAACCTATGTCATTCAATGAATGCGACCTCCCAGAACAGCGATTCCCCATGCTGTGCACCCAATCGACTTCCGACCCTTCAGAAAAAAGTCCCACCAGCCGTTGCATTGTAGCGGCGGAATTAATATGCCCATGTGTTTTTCCCATTGGACTTTTTATCTCCGAAACATTTTTTTCTTTTTATTTTTGTTTTTATGCAGGCCGTAGAAATTAAAGCGTCCTGGCTGCAACAATGCTTTCTAAAGGTATGTCAGATTTTGACCTCGCCTATGTAAAAGAGGATCTTTAATTTCTGCACATGGACTTTTTTTTACTAAAATCTGAAACAGTCGCAATTTTTACATGTACGAGTACGTTAATTCCGTCGCGACTGTACATGCTGGGAAAGGACAGGCGTAGGACATAAATAACACCCCAAATTGATTTATCGTTGAAAGTTATGCCAACTGGATGAAAGGGAAGCAAAAGAATTTCCCCATGCGCAAAACAAAAAAGAAACGAAAAAAGTGTTTTTGGCAACGAATAAATTTTTCAATTTGGACTTGGATGCCTGGAAACAAGATGTATTATTTGTCGTGCTGCTGAAACACCCGCACCGTGTTTATAATGATAAAAAGCTTTGAAACTCAAGTTCCCATTTAATATTCGACGGGCTAAACATGACCCGATTTCAAATGAAAAAGACCTATTTTCAATGCAAGTGTTCAGCTTGAAACCATTCGTGTCATCAGGACTTTATACGCTTTATGGGGTTGAAAGGCGTTCTTTTTGGCGGTGAAGTAAGATAATTTTTTTGCCCGTTAGCTCAAGTTAAGTCAAAAATAAAAATTTTTTCTCTCAATGGCCGGAGAGATCTCCGATGCTTTTTTTTAAAACCACCGGTGAAAGTTGCGGATATCCACGTTTTCGGGGGGAAGGGTTCGATAATATCCTCAACTATCTCCGGTGGTTTTGAAACAAGCAACAGAGATCTCTCCGGCCAATGTGAGATGTTTTACCACATGCACTGGAGAAAATTTGATCCTCACACCGCGCGAGCAATCTGAAAAGATGAAAATCTGAAAAAATCTGGAAAATCTTTCAACGCGAAAAAATCTGCTGCCTCAAAATCCTTTACTCAAGCGAAATCCCATGCAGTGAGAATAGGATTTCGTGTGGAAGTAATATAAATTCCTTGACACACACTCAGTGCGAAGTCAAGGATTCTACCATGCGAGCAAATTGCTGCTTACAGCCTACTTACAACCTATTTTGTATCCTCAATTCCTGGAACCTTTTTATCACGCCAAAGGGCGACATTAAAGGGTGCTTAGGTTAAAGGGCGCAGCCATCAGGGCACGGCATAAGACATAACACGGCGTAACAAGCAGCATAGAATATACAGACGTCCCAATAATGTCCGCCAATGCGATAGATTATTTTCAAGGAACTGTGCTGTACCTGGGCAAGCAGCGCGTGCATACACTCCTCATCAAAAGTCTTCGAACACAGGAGTTCATTATTAACTCAGGCACCATTTAAAATCAATGGCAGAATGCGCCGAAAAATATCATGACACTCGTGTGATGCGTGAAGTTGCACCAAGCCCTGTTGAAATTAGATGGCCCCTGTGTCAACCAGCACCTTAAAATATCGCCTATATGTTCGAGGACTTTTGAAAATCCGTATTTACGACAAATGTCACCTCGTGTTGCTCTCATGCAAAAAGAGGACAAGCTCTACGAAAAAAGTGTCAAAAAGCCCCTAATGGCCAGGATACCTATAGGCGTCCTGTTTTTCGTGTTGCAACCCAAGTCGTTGTGCTAGGTTTCTTGGCTTCTAATTGAATTTGGCTCTCCGCTTTGTCAGTCAAAGTCTTCTGTGCGACCACGACAGCGTGAAATTCCTCCATGTCAGACTGACTTGACGTTTCAGCTTCGGTTATTTAGTCTGTGTCCCAGGCGCGATTGCCTGAGCACGAAGAAGAAATGTCGCATTTGTGGGGCTTCATCCTTCGATGGAAACTGTATGCCTTTATGTGAGATCACTGACGTTCGAGGCCCCAAATGCTTCTATGCTTTAAAAAATATATAGGCATCATGATCCGAGAAAGAAATCACAAACTGAGTTTCAAAGGTTGAAGTTGAAAGTGTGAAATTTTGTCTGAAGAGATGCAATGTTCCTGCAGGTTTTCCATGTTTTTGCGGGCATTGGAACCAATTATTTCTTTTTTTTTTATTGTCTGTGAGGTTCCTTTACGTTTTGTCACCATTTGTGACCACCATTTGTGTCACCACCTGTGTCACCATTTGTGACCAATAAGAAAAAATGTCACAAGGATTTGGATTTGTTTTTCAACGCATTTCTATGAGAATGTGTCGATTTTAAATGTCCAAAAATACGGAATGTTTCTTCATCATTTTTTGCCGCTGGTTTGACTTTTTTTTAAAAAGGCGGGTTTGTTATAAAAGGAAGTCCACAAAAGTGCCACATATCAGGAAAATATATCGACAGCTATTGAAAAATGGTCGTGAAAAATGTAACAAAAACATAGATAAAAGTAAAAAATCAACATGTATGGGCGTCAACAAACAAAAACAAGACCTGAATATTCGCCTTAATCTCGCAAAGGAGCAGAAAACGGTTTCTGACGCACAAACGATTTCCTTCGTATATGGCATTTTCCGGGCTAGTGCATTGAAAAGGGTTGATCTCACCATGCTTGGGAAACTTCGAATTTGTTTGAGCGGTGTCAAAGGTCTTAACAAATGGTTGCACTCGTCTGCAACTGCTAGGCACATGAAAAGGTAGACCGTTTGTAGCCAGGTCCCCGCAAAAGTGGCGCCCCAACTTGAGATGCGGTCCTGCACTTATTCGCCTACGGCAGGATTCGCCTATAGGCGAATCCTGCCAAAAGATGACTCATGAGTAGAACCGGTTATCTTGCTATCAATTGTCTCTTGAACGGGTTGGCAGGATTCGCCTACTCCGGATGAAACTGGTTGAAACCACCGATGACTCAGGTTTTGGTTGGACTCTTCAGTGTTTTGTTTATGAATTCACGAGATACAGGGCACGTTAAAATGTTGAACCATAAAGTCTGAAAGTGGGCTTCAAACAAAAATTAATCCAAAGCTTATCAATGTCTTTTCTTGAGACGATCGGTCAAGAGAGACCGTCAGCCAATTGGAATGGATCGGGTGATGCAGGAAGTGCAGGACCGTTTGCATTTGGCCGAGGAACAACAAAGCCAGCCGGCTTGAAACCTGTTAACGCTGCGCATGCGGGCTGCTGCGTTCCTATGAACACAATTCAAGCTGCATATGGGGTCAAGTGCATTCTCGCAGTGCGACCTGGCGGGAAAAGAGATTTATAGAATGGTCAAACATATTGAATGTTTGTGGCCTGGGACTCAGGAATACATGAGGGAGAACAAGGGAGGGGGAGGAATTTGCCAGCCCTTAAAAGTGTGCTTGTGAAGGGGACAGTTTTCATAACTACTGCAAACAAAACGGCGACAATCGACTGCGGATTGTGTTCAGCAATTCAGAGGCCTCTCGAGTTAGATTCACTTTGGAGAAGTGCGTTCTTGCAGATCATCTTCATGAAATCATTGATATGCGTTATAACTAACTAAACACCCAGTATGCGTTGAGGCGTTTTTGGCCGCTTCTCTCTGTAGGCGATTCGTGCCACGCAATGAGTCATTGCTGTTGATAGGCGAATCATGCCACGCAATGAGTCGTCGGTGTTAAACATGTGAGGATTTGCAATCTGCCTTGAACCGGCTAAATCTGACGTAGGCGATTCCTGCCATAGGCGAATCCTGCCGTAGGCGAAACCTGCCGCCACCTGAGATGCGCATGTGAAGTATGGGCTCCATTTCTGTCTCCTGATATTTCACTGCAAGAAAAGATTCAGAGAAGAGCTGCTCGACTTTATCAGAATTGCCCTTTTGATGATGCAGACGCTCTTGATAAAATGCTTTCCCTCCAAGATCTCCTTTTTAACCCTGGATTAAACCAAAACCGGAGTTAAGCATATGATTTAATCATTGCTTAACTCGAGTTGCTCGAAAACTCTTCCATGCCACAAGTCCGTGAAACAATGTAAATAAACATGCCAAAAATCTTTTCTGTTGTTTCGTCACCAAGGCGAACTCAACACATTCACGTGTCACGTGGACTTTCTTTTCACTGGTTTCACGAAACATTGCAATGACTTTTTCATCGGGACTGCTCGTGAGTGTGATTCCTCCGCCAACAAATTCTCCGTTCCGCCGTTAACCTGCTCTGCCGCCTCAGGTTTTAATTTTTCGTTCTTTTGTTTTGAACACTTTCATGTAATTTCTCACTTTTGCCGTTGTTATCGTTGAATTAATATTTCCATTATGATTCGATCGTCTCAATCAAGATTCTTAAATTCTTTGTATGATCGATCTACCGGCACATTTTGTTGGCCGTAAATAAACAAATTCTTGTAATTATTGTTGCGTTGTATGAATCATTGTACCAAAAGTAAAAAGAAAAATGTCCTTTTCACTGTGTCATCATTGGCTGCGGTGTAGGTTTGCGATTCGTTTATCAAACGCCATTTTTATTTTCAGCTCGTTGTGACGTCATGTTGCCTGCCATCTCTCGGATTTTTACCGTACTTCCAGCAAATAAAATGAAAGCAGAGGGAGGATCATTCTGTTCAACAATCGAAGATAACCAAATGATGCAATGGTGACAAAAAGCGGGGTTCAACCTGCTGTTCAAAAACGTAAAAAATGCAATTTCTTATCCGTATTCCGGAAGGAAAACAGCGCCTGCCGATATGAAGAGATATGCAACACACCTTGCTTCAGAAAACGGATGTTGCATAGTCATTCTCAATAGCGGGACCAGAGGCGATTTTTCAGATTTTTGAAAGCACGGGGCAATGTATTTCCCCATTTCGCATGCGCCGCAAAACACATTCCATGAAGGAATGCATTTAACAGCGCTTACTAGATGGAGAATAACATTGCCCCGTGCTTAAAAAGTCTGACAAAAATCTCCTATGGCCCGGGTATTTTGAATGTCTGAATAGTCATTTTGAATCTGGTATTTCTTTGCAAATACCATGGCGGAGGCAAATGCCATTGCTGTTCAACTCATTCCATCTTTTGGAAAATTGGAGAGCCACAATCGCTTTCGTGCTCTTGCAATTGTTCAATTTCTTTACCAAGATTTCCTGTGCTATGTTGCCATATTTTTGTGTGTTGAAACTCACTGGTTATTGGATTCCTTTCAACATAGTAATTTGTTTTAAAAACCATTGTCTGCTAATTTGATTATAGGATTTTATGTTCTCCAGAGTTGACAGTTTCTTCAAAGTCTTTTCCAAAGGCATATCTCTTCATAACGAAAATGATGTACAGTGGCGAGAAAATTACTAGTGCCAAAAGTACATGCCGTTTTTTCGATCTTTCAAAGAAAACTGGGAGAGTTGTGTTGATTTCAGAATCAAGAATTCGGATTTTGTTACACGGAAATATGCTCAAATCATTGCTGCAATGCCAATTTTGATGGAATTGAGATTTTCCCGAAAATTCCAGAGAGAAAAGCCACCAATATGTAGTACAATTAATTTTCTCGCCGCTGTACATACATGCATGCGGAAACCATTATTCCCCAAAACCCCCTTTTTATTCTAATTTCTCAGCACGCAGTTCCCCAAATTATTTTCATCGAAGAAGGCCATCCCTGTTACGAATTGTAAAAATCCGATTTTCAGCCAGCCGCCGAAATTTATGGAACAGGGAAGAAATTTTAATGGGCTACATAAAACAGCGGCCTTCCAATCTCAACAGGGCTGCATGCTGTTGCATGCCTCACAGGAATCTCTCTCACGAATCAAAAAATGTTTTGCGGCGCATGTTGCTAATATGATTCTATAAATTGAGGCTGAGTTTTTGTGAACTCCCGTGTGCGAATACTTTAGGCGTGTAGTGGATATGTTGTAGCTAAATCATGCCACGAACCAATTTTGTCAAAACCTCCAGAACACCGAATAGACCACGCTTCTCTCATCTTTATGGCGACCATTTTGTGTTCAACGACTGCCTGAAAAAGGTGTAGCATTCTGCATAGAAATAAAATTTCCGCTACACAAATCGATTCACCTTATCTTTCCCGGAGCCCTCAGCGCTGGTGCAACCAATTCCTGAGTATGCCATGCGCTGCTTGGGATCCTCACGCTGTAATATTGATGCCCTTGAGGTCGTTCAGAGACGAGTTGCAAGAGCAATTATTTGTACACAAAAATATGCCATAGGTGAATCATTGTCACTGCTATCTTAAAAGATCTGGATCTCCCAACCCTTGAGAGCCGCCGGACTATGCTTGCTTCTTTATATTAGCCCATTTGTCTATAACTCTCTTCGCAGGCCCCCTTTCCATGATTTCGTCCCCATCGTGCGATATCCGATTTTTGCTGAATTTTCTCTCATGGTCTTCTCAAACTTCCAGCTCTTCCTTTCTTTCTCAAAGTCTATCGAACTCTCTCTTCGATCTCATTCATTGTTAATCTTTCCAGCTTATCCTATCTGCTTATGTGCCCTCGTGTCTCCTTCTGTCATCTTTCCGCCTTCAGCAGTCAGTGTCTATAACAGTCGAGTCGTTTCGCTTGCTTGGGTGCATTGCTGCCTTTCCGCTCTCCCGATGGGAAAGTGCCTATTATAGGAAATTGAATAAGATTTTAATGAATAAAGCATGAGACGAAGAATGTACAGGGTGTCCCAACACAAGGGAAGCGAATTTCTCTCTCAACTATTTCTTTTCAAGTCCTCTGCCACCACAATATTCAACCGAGAGCCTCACTTTCTTGCACATTGACACAACTTAATTTCAAATCCAAGCCATTGGTGGAACACAGTTTTTTGGTCAAATGTCGCGTTCATCTCAACCGAACTGTTCGTCATGCTCAGATTCTCTGCCTCCCTATTTTTCTTTCTCATTTTCCATTCTCATTTTTTATTCTCATTTTTCGTTCTCATTTTTCAATCTCTTTTTTTCTCTTTTTCATTCTCATTTTTTCAATCTCTTTTTTTCTCTTTTTCATTTTTCATTCCAATTTTACATTCTCATTTTTCATTTCATTTTCATTTCATTTTCATTGTTCATTCTCATTTTTCATTCTCGTTTTTCATTCTCATTTTTTATTCTCATTTTTCATTCTCATTTTTCAATCTATTTTTTTCTCTTTTTCGTTCTCATTTTTCAATCTCTTTTTTTCTTTTTCATTCTCATTTTTCATTCCAATTTTTCATTCTCATTTTCATTTCATTTTCATTGTTTATTCTCATTTTTCATTCTTATTTTTCATTCTCGTTTTCATTCTCTTTTTTCATTCTCATTCTTCACAAACTTCAACTTCATACAGAAGATAATTCATGGCAAAGTACATGTCTTCGATAGCCGACACCATTTGCTCTAACTATTAATTCGTTCAACTTTTATTCCATTTTGAATTCACAAAATTGCATTTGGAGCTTCGTATACTTGCTTCTCACCCTGTCTCCGAATTCTTGCAGGAAAGCGAGGTTATCAGATAACCCTGATGCCATCAAGAATTCCACAGCAAACCACACATTGAAACAATCGCTTCTTATCATATTTCCTGGAGACTTTCGGGTATCAGAGTCAACTCCACGTAAAGTTTGTCATAGCAAACTTAAGTTGAAAGAATTTATGGAATTCTTCATAGACAACAGGTGCGTAGCGACAATCGCAGTAAACCGCGCGTAGTTTTGAGCGGAGAGTGCGATGGGACCTTCCAATCTTCGAGGGTCAAAAGTATCGAACGATTGTTTATCGGATGGGAAATCCTGCCGAAATTCCAGGTCGAAAACTTCGACCTTCTCTGGGTGTCAGAAGGTTTTGACCTCTGGTCCAACAAGATTCAAACCAAAGCAGAAAAGCGATTCATTTAAACTTTTTGTCCCAAAGAGAAGGCAGTTTATTCCAGAGCAACAAAACTACCTTTTGTAGGTTTTCTGTGTGTGAATTTGTGTGTGCTGGCAAACTTTTGGATCGATTCCAAGGAAAAAGTTGTCCGGCCATTTGAAAAACTCTCCCCATTTCAGTCTACGAGCAACACAACGGAATGCGTTCGGGAAAACGCCTTTATGACCGAAGAAGAATATCCCTGGTCGTTTGAATAGAATTCCCTAGACTCAAACGTATGTACAATGTGATCCAAAAGTCCCTTGATAACCCGAGATAAGTGCATAGCAGTTTGGAGGCCATGATGGGAGCTTGGTGTCCTGCTTCTTTATTCGCGTTTTTGCAGCACGGCGTGAGCACATATCGCAATCTCGATCCGAAAACTGTGGAAACAGTGGAAACAGCAACAAATCATTGCGAAACTGAAATTGGCAGAGTTTGACAAAAGGATTTTGAAAGACTCTGTATCAGCATCGCGGCCATTGAATATGCGGGTATTAATCACGACGCCAGCAAGTTTCACGTCTTCATTTCGGGACGACACTGAATTTCAACAGTGCGATATCATTCTCCTCCCATTCCTGGTAAGGGCATTCGGAACCCGGAACATCAGCCAGCGCGATGCCAAAAGTGAATGAACGCGAACAATAGGATGAGTCATTTTGCACCCCATCCAATTCCCTTCAGGCAGCCACCCTTCTCGGCACAGCTCTTCGTCACGGAATCCTGGCTGGATGCTGAATTTGGGATGGTGAATTTTTCACTTCCGTCAGCAGTCCTTCCGGCCAGTCCTCCCTGCGAGCCCGCATTCGATGCAGCTTTGCTGTCGACAATTTCTTACAAGAAGGGATCTCTGCGATATCGGCTTACGACTTTGTCTCTAATTGATTTCCAATTCCAATAAAGGAGTTTACACCCTTTGGTTCAACGCGTCAATTTCAGTTCTCTGAGTTTAGATCTGCGGTCCGATAACGGGCATCATTTTGAAAATTTGACAGCATAATTGCTGAATCCTTTCCACCCTCTCACAGGTTTAAAGAAATTCCAATGGGCCTGTAGCGATCACATTTTCAACTCTAACACCATAACAGAAGGTTTAAACCCCTTCAAATGTTCTATGAGCGACCAATCACGCGTCAGAACGGCCAGACTTTTTAGCGCGACAAAAAACCCGCGTCAGAATGGACAGATTTTTTTGCATCAGACTTTATCAGATCGTTGTCCAAAGCAGATTGTCACTTGCAACAATGGGCAAAGGCGAACATTGGAACATTGACCATTGCCCACTGTTACAAATGCAAATCTGTTTTGGAGAGACGATCTGAAGAAGTCTGCGATGAAAAAAGTCTGTCCATTCCTACGCGTTTGTGTCGCACAACAATGAGCTATTGTCTCGATACGCATGAATAACGCAACTCCATTGAAACAGTGTCGAGCGCGTAATTGCGATTACAAGCGATTACAAGTTCTTCTCTTATGCAAAATATGATATGACTTCAATGGATCTTCACAATTCTTCACAATTCTTCACAAAAAGGTTTGGGTCAATTCCTTTTGCATTTTTTCTTTCTTTCTTGATTTCATAGCCTGTACCATAATATTAGGTCTGTATTTTGTTCTCCACGTTATTT
Source organism: Sinentomon sp. SZTP_YWyxl (assembly GCA_030068105.1). Classification (NCBI taxonomy): domain Eukaryota; kingdom Metazoa; phylum Arthropoda; class Protura; order Sinentomata; family Sinentomidae; genus Sinentomon; species Sinentomon sp. SZTP_YWyxl. The sequence goes on from JASGXE010013074.1 coordinate 12,295, forward strand.
TTTCAAATGTTGCCCTCAAAATGTGGTTTTATGTTGTTCATGTGCTGTCTTGGTCATGCTGAAACTGATATTTGCATTTTTTTGCAAATCTAAATAAATATACAATTAGCTCTGTAAATAACAATGACATGGCCATCACATTTTTGCATTTTTTGTTATTTTCAAACAACAAAATTGCATTGTGAGTGTTGCAATTTCATATTTCCCCTGATTTTCGAAGAACAAAGTGCTTGCGAGCAGGATGCCTCCTTCACGTCAAGTGAAGTGATAGCCTCGAACCTTTTTTTTTTTAATTCCTGGCTCAGCCAACATTCTTCGAATTTGAGGGAAATACAAAAGGTATGAGGCTAATGCGGCAGGCCGTCAAAACTGCGAAGGGACCAGCGACCACACCGCAGCCACGGTGGGACAGAATGCACATAACATTTCGCCCACTTTGATGGGAAACTTATGTCGCAAACTATGTTCGAAGTGTACACGAAACGGGTGTGCAGACATTTTGGTTCTGCGGGCGAGTCAAACGACGACTGGGATGAACTGAATTCATTGACATTTTGCACCTAGTTGATTTCAGAGTGTACATCTCAGGCAATCCATGCACTTGTTAGGTAACTTTCAGTCGATTAGATGCTGTCGCCCACCCCCGCTGCTCGTCAATGTCACATTTTACGGACAAAAATAGGATGCAGCGAAGGGGAGAATAGAAAAAAAAGCGAGAAGGCATCCGCATTTCCTGTCGCATCAACGGCATCAACTCGGACGCGGAGCACGGAGGAATCAACAGCATCCGGGATCCCCTAACGACTTCGAACATAACGAGCATTTGATGCCTGCGGAAGGTGGGGGATCCCTTGCGAAGGTTTTGAATGGTGAATGACAAGCATCGACGGGTGGCTTTCATGTTTGGGGAGGCATCATCCGAAGTGTGACCCACCCCCTCAAGGTCCAGCCCACTCTACAAAATGATTTCGTAAGACTTAATTACTTGCGCCCTGCGCCATTTTTGCATTTGA
>JASGXE010013075.1:0-13164 GCA_030068105.1 Sinentomon sp. SZTP_YWyxl
TTTGTGGCACTCTTTTTACCAGAGACTGTTTTGCTTTCATGATTGTTTATGCCATCAATCTCATGTTGAATTTGTGAAGCAGACTTTGAATTCAGCACCTGAAATACACCTGCTTTTTTATTTTGTTGCTGGTTTTTTTTAAGTTGTACAGAAAAATGGGAAACATAATATTCATTCTATTGCCATCACAAATTATTCACGATTATGCCAAAATGTGTGAAGGGAAGCCGTTCTTTCCCTCCCAAAACGGCAACCTTGTTTATGTAAAATCCAGTTCTGCTGATTTTGTTTGCTTTGTCTTTGCTCTTGTGAAGGCATACATCGATTATCTTAGGCACTTTTGATACTAGAAAACTTAAAAAAAGTTCAAACCTTCAGTGTTGATTGGAAATGAAGCCTTATTTGCAGTTGTTTCATTCTTCATATGCAAGAGCTGTGGCCGACTGGACACTGGAACTGGAACCTTGCTTTCGTGATTCACATGCCTTAAATCCTGGCTTTCTTGATCATAACATGATAATTATTTTGATTTGTAGTCTTTTATGTACACATTGCAGCTTCAGCATTTTTTTTTTCTTTCAGGTGCATACAAGAACTCATACTGGTGAAAAACCATATGAATGCGACGTTTGTCATAAAACTTTTGCAGATTTTGCAAACTGTAGGAAGCACAAGAAGCAAGTTGGGCACTTATAATTGGCATCAAGAGGTCAACTCCGATGACAAAAGTGAAGTCTCAGCACTTGAAGCACTTTGGCATTCTTCTTTAATCTTTTCATAATTGCGTTGTTTCAGCCCAACTGTTTGATCGAAACAGGGATTGGCATTAACAAGTGTTTTTCAACCTGTTAAAATGTGTATCACTTTTCCATCCTGTGGGGTGGGGCAAAGCTACAACTATTCACCTCTTGTTTTCTGGCACAGTTACCAACTCCCAGTTTCAACAGAATGCCATGCTTTTCTTCAAAATTTATTTTTTGTTTGTGATTTTTTAACTTGAATTTTTGCTTTTTGTGGTATAAAGTCTGTCCTTGTTGATTCGTTTACTGTTGATTTTCTTGTTACTCCCTTCTGTCAACGTTTTCGTATTCATTAAAACAAAAACCAGCAGTTGGTTTTGATTTCACTACAGCTCCTTTTTCTTTGATTCAGTTACTGTTTTTGTGTGTTAGCTAAGTTTTCTTCTCGGTGTAAAATGCTGTAGTTTTGACCCCATGCATGGAAGGGAAGAGATTTATTTAGGATCACTGGTGGGTCGTCAACCTTTTTTTGTCTATGCACAGCAAGGGCTAATTTGCACTAGGTGCCGAAATAATTTCAGCTGTGACCCAGGTCCCCCATTTTCCCTGCCCGCATTCAGTGTGGTGGGCAGGAAAAATGGTTTGAGCTCTGGGATAGCATTCAAAAAGAGTGAATTAGGCTTTTGGCAGTTCATTAGACAGTCTGTAGGGGTGATAAGTTGGGCCCGGTAATGTTCGCAAGCGCGGATCTGGAAAGGCACAAATGTCTATCATTTGAGACATTTGTCAAACCAACAGCGAATTTAAATTGCAATATTCGGTACAATGTGCGATTTTTAATCGAATGGGACGAATACCACGAATTGATATGGGCTCATTCATTTCAAGTGCGAAATCCGCACGATTTTCGTAGCAACCCGCAATTTTCAACAAAGTGGCCAGAATTCCACAAATTTTCTTCTCTTCTGAAGGCGGCATCCGAAAGTCAAAAAGACACATTTCGCCTGCAAAGGCAAGTGTCGCAGGTGCAATGGCTTGAAATGCACACGTTCATTCCCCACTCTGTCTCTTTTACTCCTCTTGTCTCCCTGCCGCGAACGAGCGTGTAGGCGTTGGAGGAAAGAGTAGAAATTCACACTCTGTTTTATCATCCTGCACTTTCTCTCGCGATCTCTGTCCTCTTGCTGGTAATGCCGATGCTTCGGCTCTGCTGTTAGGTGTGAAGGGCGCAGCGCTGAACCTTCAGAAGGGGCGCCATCCTGCCAAAAATGCACGCCCTCCCATCCAAAATGCGCACCCATCTGGCCTCTTGACCTGCAAGGAGCACACCCTGCTCCAGAAGTGTGCGCCCGAAATTAAAATTGCCCACAGATCCCTTGCGGTGCAGCTTTCGCCGAGGGGCGTGGCCGTGTTGGCCGAGAGTGCCTGTATTGGATGTTCATATAATTTCTTTTTCGGTGCATGCATGCACACACGCACTTCAGTGCTTGTTTAAAGGAGCTGACCAGGCAGTTTTGTGGACGAATTGATGGAAATTTCAATTTTGCTTTTGTACGAGCCAACTACAAAAGCGGCAAACCCAGAAGGGAAGAAGTTTCTCTTACAAGAAAATAATTCATTTCGAAGTGATTTGCTTTAAACGAGCCAAGCGGCAGACAGAGAACACAGCCGCACGCCAGCCGCTCCATGCATATTTTTTCAGTGTTTCATTTTCCAAGAAAGACAGCAGCTAAATTTAAATTATTGTTTTTTGTCTGGTCGTTTTTTCCTTGTCGGCACGCATGCTTTTGTTGTTTCTGCGGGCCTGCAGTTCACTTCTGACTCATTTTCAGCACAAGCAGTTTTTTCCAGCTGCAGATTTAGCATGTGGACAGCATGTGGGGGGCATGCGCAAGTCTCACGTTGAGCCTCTCCAGCGACTGGATTGAATCCTCACCGGTTTTTACCCGAACGCAAATTGATCGCACTTTATTTGGGCGCGGTTCTGGATGCACATAAAAACTAAAAAGTGCACTGCGGTGAACCCAAAGAAAACACTGCCTTTCGCCAGTGAGAATGTCTTCGCGACGCATTTGGAAACTTTCTGTGAATTCCTCCTCATTTTGACCCAAGGTTGAGGCCCCTCCCTGTTCAAACAACGGACGTCAGTCTCATTGAAGGAAACTTGGGAGTCAAAATTACATGCAACAACGAATTTGCTTGCAATTTAACTGTCTTCTCCCGCTAGGAAGAAGGGCATTCCTTCCTTTTAAATTATGGAAATTCCCAAATGAATTGAGTATTTTTGTTCCGATTCCCTGTATTCATCCAAAAATGGGAGAACAAGATAAACTACAAAAATCGATTTTTTCATCCAAGAAATGCTAAAAAACGATTTTAGTACATCCAAAACGATTTTCGGTGAATAAAAATAAAACGATATTAACCGGGCTCTAGTGATAAGTAGGGTGAGGTAGCACCAGGCGCTAGCAGTGGCGCGGCACGGCCAAATTAACAGGGTAGACATTTCTCCAAATGTAAAATCAATTGCCAAATTGAGGAAGAATAAACAGTCAGGATCCCACGGTGAAATTCACGGATATCAAACATGAAATCGAAATATCGGCAGGGGCAAGACCTTGGGCAGGGTGGTGAAAACTAAAAACTTTCTGAAAAGAAGAAAAAAAAATTAAAAAAAAAATTGGACACCTCGGAAGAAAAAATCTACAGAGGGATCCCACGGCATGGTCTCTGGTCTCGACAGTGGACGACGATTTTTTTTTTCATTGCAGCAATTTTAAGCCATATGCCCGAAGAATCAAGGAAAATAAATAATAAATATAAAACGTGCAAATTGTGGGATTCGCTTGCAAATGGATCCCACAGGATAATCCAGCCATCAAGTTGTGTTTGTCAAAACCAATCCAAACCATTCCAAACCACAGCACAAAAAAAGGAAAACGAAAATCGGAAGTGATTGGAAATGACCATGCGAAATATTCGAGCGCATTTCTTGGAACACCCTTTGCAGCACCTTTTTCATTCATCAAAAACTGCATGCGCCCATGAGAGTCGTTTCTGAGTCTCCATCCATTTTGCCCAACGGAGATGGTGTTGCTTTCATGTGGGTGGGAAAGGGGAACCTTTGCCGAGCGCTGTTCAATGCTCTGGTAGACAAATCTCGAAATGTCTACCCGGGATGCTTTTTCGGGCTGCATTTGCATCCAGAAAGCAGGCAGAGGCCGGTCCGGCTGCATTGTGGGAGGAGGAGGAGGGAAGTGAAGCAGCACTGCTTGCCACGGAGACAGAATGGGAAATGTCTCTGCCGCTGGGACTGGCGGTCGACAAAATGCGCTTTGCTCTTCTCTCAGCCTGCTGTGCAACCACGCGCAACAGCGATGCTTGAATGAGAAGTATAGGTTCATGGGTGCAAAGAGTGCAATTTTTTTATTTACTGCCGTTTCAAAAATGCTTTTTCAGAAGCCTGATTTTGGTGGAATTTGCTCATTTTTGATCTGTAATGCGTTGGAATTTGTAACAAGCATTTTTGAATTTATGGAAGGGACATTTTCTACAATTTCCACTTTTCGCAGGGGAGACACTATCTCCCTTGTCTCCCCTGACGCCGCGCCACTGGGCGCTAGTGAGCTCGGGTCAATTATCCTGAAATGAGGATTTGTCCTTCTATTCGTGGGGGAAGTTGAGAAAATAATTTATATGGCAGTGGGGTTTGGGTGGGTGTCACGCAAATAGAATTTGCAACAATTGCATGTTTGAAGGGACATTTGTGGATCTAGAGGAAGACTTTTGATGGTTGAAGGCATATGTGGGCGTTGCATATACGTGCTCTGCAGTGCATATGCCTCAACTTGGCATCTTTCAGCTGTTGTAAGACCACACCAAAACCAGTACTCAGTTCGTCTCAAAACCTGTTACTGTTCCATTTGCGGCATGCAAGCATCCAATCAGATTTGGATCATGTTTTCTTCCCAATGATTGAATTTATGGAGGGAAGGAAATTCTTCACCGCTGTTCGTGGAAAAATTGAATAGATTTCAATATGAAGCATTCAAGAAAATAAATTAAGTGATCACATAAACGGGTGAATATGAAAAAAAGGAGCTGGAAAACTCACTCTACAATTTATTCTCAAGTTGAAGACTGAGAGATGCTGTGAACAGCTCCAATTTAGAGATCGCCATAAGCGGGGTGGAAACTTGGAGAACTTGAGATGGAAAGAAAACGTGCTCGACGATTTATTCTCCATTTGAAGACAGCGGAGCTGACGTTTATGGAAGCATGCCGCTCTCCGTAAGATGAAGCCAACTGCATTAGTTGGTTTTGTCGACGAAGAGCGAGATGCCTCCGAAATGTCAGCTCCGCTGTCTTCAACTGGAGAATAAATCGGCTAGCGAGTTTTCTTGTTCTATCTCAAGTTCTCCAAGTTTCCGCCCCGCTTATGGCGATCTCTTAATTGGAGCTGTTCACAATGTAAAAGGTGTAAAAATTTTTAGAGATTTTTTATTCTTGTAGTGTGTTCTGTCCGTGTTTTAATTTATTTTATTTCAAAACAAATTTTTCATTTCATCTCCTACAACATGACAGCTTGTATTGATTATGGATTGAGTTTGTTCAGCCATGATTCATGATTTGAACCACCTTTGCCGGTTGTGTGCCGAAATGAGCTCCGAAGTTATTGAAATTCTCTTCCTAGAAACCAGTTGTGATATTCTTAACAAACTTGGTGTGCTCTTCAGTTTTACTGTGAGTTCTCTGCTTTGAATTATTGCTATGAGATGATGTGTTATTCGGTTTTACATTGAAAGTGTTTGAATTTTTGCTTTTTATTATTATTTTATGCTTTGCTTGTCTGACATTTCTCTCAAAACTCATCTGGAATATTAACCTCTATTCTGGTTGCCAATTCTGGTTGTTTGGACCAACTTTGACCCAATCACGGATTGTGCAAGATGATTTTTTGAAGTGGCAAATTCGCAGGCATAAAATGCAGTGTTCAGTGATTTTGTATTTTCTGACACACTGTTATCTGCACCAACTGTTAACATATTTCAATGTGATGTGTCCATGGGGGGTGGGAAGATACACTCGCAGGCTCCCATTAGGTGGAATTGGTCGGGAGATCTTTTAATTTCTTGATTCATATTTTTACATTGGAGACTGGCATTTCGCTGCCAGGTAGAAAGGAAGCTCCTGAAATATGCGGAGCATTCAAAAGAATCTTTTTGCACACTGGTTCCCAACCGGAGCGCCGCAAAAAAAGCAAATTGAAAATGGTCGAAAAACCAAGGAAAAGCCTCCGAGTTTTTTTATTCCCTTGATGCCGCTTTTTTGGATTTTTTACTAGCGTCATCAGAAATTAATTGATCATGGAATTTAATCCTTTTCAAGACATCCAATTGTTGTGGACCCCAACTACAAAGGTCTGTAAATTGAATACAAAACCACAAATCATATCTTGATACCGAACATTCCGATTCTTGGTTGTGATTAAATATGATGAAACTTACGAAGTGACACTCAACATTGGCACAATGTTGCCCCAACATCGGGGCAATTATGAATATACCGTGAACATTGGACAGTTTTCGAATTGTATCCATGATATTGAGGCAATATTTCACAATATGCAAATAAACACATATATGGGACCCATGTGGGGAAAAAAGGAAAGTCGCTGTTTGCATTGCTGCAAAACTGGATTCGTGATATTGGCAGTGACTAATTTACCAATGATGCGACAATTTTGCCCCGACATTAGCCGTGCGATATTGTTATGTATTGGCCAAAACATATAGATCTTACAATGTTTGCGACCGGAAAATTGTCGTATCATTGCCATTGGCAATTGAAAAATTTGTATTGCAATGTTGCAAGAATGCCATCCGAATATTGGCAAACGTTTTTGGGATACATCTTTAATGTGAAGTTCTGCCTCAAAAGTCGTTGATTGTTAGGCAAAGCAATGTTCAATGTCTGTGAATTATCGCCCCAATATTGGGACAATATTGCACAAATTTTGAGCGATTTTGTTTCTTGCAAAGGACACCATCTTGGTCACTGTGCTGTTTAACAAAGTTTGTAAAATGGTGTGCATAATTATTTGCTTTTGAGAATAAAGTACGGACTGCAGGATGTTTTCCTCATCAGCAAAAATTGACATTTTAATTGTCCAGCTCTAAAATGACAGCAAATTTTTGATGTGGTTCTGGGAAATTAGCCATGATGCAGCTCATGTGCAACAATCCATTCCTTCTGTGAAGTGTGTCAAGTGCAAGTTTGGAGTGGAAAGTGTAGATTGTCACATTAGATTGATAGAATTTAGTTCTTCTGAGCACCGTTAAAAAGAAATGCTGCCTCAGTGGTTTTTCTCTGTTATGTCGCAAACTTCCAAGTTGTTGACCGAACCTTTACCCGAGGCTGAATTTATGAGGCACTTGAAGAGATTTGTAATCTTGATTTTCTTTTTTCTCTTAGATTGAGCCGGGTGATGGACTTCCCCAGGTTATCTGCTATTCATGCTTCAACCAGGTAGAAGCGAGTCATTCCTTCATCGAAAGGGGTCATCTTTCACAGCAGAAGCTTATCAAGTTGTGCTTGGGAGATGAAAACCAGGAAAATCTTGTATGTTATTTTTCTTCTTTTTTATTGTATGAAGTATAATAAGCTTTTATTCACAGTATACGTATCCCATGCAAGTCGTTCAACTCGTGTGCAAATGGGCACCTCTTGGAGGTGCAGTGTGCAAATGGGCCCAAAAAGTACCCTCATCACAACCTGCCGCATCCCGCCTCATTGCCGCCGTGCAAACTAAGCTAAAAGACCATGCAACCATCATCCGGTCGGACAAAACCTCCGAGCTTGTTGCCATCAACCTGCCTGCCCTCCAAGAAAAAATGGACGCCCTCCTTCAACCTCCGGACTTCAAATTTGTCCAAACTACCCCTGCCGAATGCCTACAGAGATGCTTAAAACAGCTCACTACAACCACCAAAAGTCTTTTTGCAATTTCCCCTTCCTCCTTACCCTCACCCCCTCCCACATCTTCCCTGCCAGTGCTCAAGCCTACCATCAAAACCCACAAACATGGGATGCCCATCCGCCCAGTCATATCCGGCATCAACTCCCCATGGTCAAATCTAGCCAAACACCTCCTGCATTTGATAACGCCATACCTGACCTTCCACCCATCCACTATTAATTCAACCCACCCTGTGCTGGAGACACTAAGCCACATACCCAACCCAATGCTCTACACCCTCCACACAATCGATGTTGTCTCTTTGTTCACGCGCTTCCCAGTGGACACTGCTATCTCACAGCTACAGAAGCGTCTTCTTTGGCGCCCAATCCATCCAGTGCGAGTGGATGAACTCTGCCGTCTGGTCCGCACCATCTCCAACCTTTCCTTCTTTACCTACAACAATCAAGTTTACCAGCAAACCACAGGAATGCCAATGGGAAGCCCACTCGCCAGCCTGCTAGCAGACCTGTTCATGGAATGGCTCCTGGAAAAACAACAAAAATCGGCGACCCTAAAACCCACCTGCATTCTCAGATACGTAGACGACCTCCTCATCCTGTGGCCCCACCCGCTCCCCACCTTTGATCAATACCTGCAATCCCTCAACTCAATACACCCGGACATCCAGTTTACCCACCAAGCCGAGCAGGACAACAAAATCGACTTCCTGGACCTGACCATCACAAAGCACCCCAAAGGATTCCAGTTCTCCACCTACCGCAAGCCCACCCGATCTGCAACATACATCGCCGCAGATTCCTTCCACCACCCCTCCCAACGACATGGCATATGGACCAACCTCACCACACGTGCTCTCCGGCACAATTCAACCAAGCCCGCCCTACAAGCCGAGCTCGAATACATAAAGTCCGCCTGCATCGCAAACGGCTTCTCTCAGACAACAGCGAACAAGATCACAGAAAAAGCAATTCGGAAATACCACAAAACCCAAAAATCCCCTCCCCCCATCGCTTCGATTCCCGCCCCTGCGGAGCCAGCAACCGTCGGCCTCAACTTCACACCCGGCCTATCCACCTCCATAGCACACATCCTCGCCCCACACGGAGTCCGAATCGCACATAACCAGGCCGCAAACTCAAATACAGCTTCCCAATGACACCCCCGCAAGCCAACCAAGGCCCCGCCATCTACAGCATCCCATGCCATGACTGCCCACAAGAGTACATCGGAGAAACGAAATTTCCATTACAACACCGTTTGAAGCAGCATCAAGCAGACGTCCGCCTCAACCACTCCAAAACAGCCTTGTCCGATCATGCGATTACATTGAAACACCAGATAGACTTCAAACAAGCCCGTGTCTATCACAACCTGCCAAACGACAAAACAGCGCAAGCACATGGAATCCTTCTTCATCCTCACCAGCACAAACTCCATGAACAACGACCCCGGCACTCTCACAGCATGGAAGTCCACCCTACCCACCCTACGCCATCATCTGAAGAACACAAACAAGCCACCCCACCAAACAACAAGCCCAAGCAACTTCAAATTCCCCGTACTCCCCCCTGCAACAGTGATCAATTCAATCCAAGAGGATTTCCAGCTTGACCCAGCTGCATTCCTCCTGGACCCCACATAACCACAACAATCCAACCAGTCCGCCCACACCCCAGCCCCTCCCTTCCTCTCCCTACCCCTGCCCCAACCCTTCCCTCGCACACCCACACATCCACAAAAACGGCATCGAATGATGCGGCACCCAACGCAGATCAAGCTTCGACTGCAGTCTCAACTGGTTCGCCTGAAGAAGCTCCACGCTGTGGGAGCGAAACGTCGCACTTGTTGCAATCTAAACGAACGGATTCGGCTGTGAGTTTTATTTATTTCGTGTCAACATGTCTGATTTTCCCGTTCGTGGTGCTCGTGCTGAAAGATGGAAAAAGGGCCGCTATCAGCACTATGAAATCAAAATCGTCATTTAGCCTGAAATAAAGGGGAAAAAAAACAATCAGAGCCAATGCAGCAGAGCGGAAAGGGACTTTTGGCCGTTGACCAAAATGCTGCACATCCAAATTTCTAAATATTTTTGGATTTTTTTCTTCCATGGTCCGATTTTGCAGTTTTCAATGCACATCGTATCCACAAGAATGTGGAACTGTTTTCAGGTTGGTTTATAAAATAAATGAAAACCTTGCTTTCCTTACTTTTTTATTTTGCTGGTGAAATATGACAGTCAACAAGTTTGTGTGTTTCCAAGTTTCCAACTGTCATGCAGGTTATTGGATTCAGGGTAAAAATACACAAAATGAAAAAAAAAAAAACGGGTGGCCCAAAAAATATAAGTGAAATGTTTTAGTGGTTTCTTTGGTTCCGTGAAGCATTTGGAACCAAAAAGTGGCCAGATATGTTCTAGCAGCATCTTTTCCGTCCTATCTAGTAACCGTTTTATGTACTATTTCTGAAAAACAGCCACAAATCACCAAGTCTTCACTCCCAAATGCACTTGGACGGCCCAAATAAACAGACAAGTGAACTAATTTTCACGGCTGCTTTGGCTCTGCAAAGTATTTTGAGCTACAAAAAGTATCTGAAATAGTCGAGCATCATCTTCTCAGTATCTGCCTGTTAAGTCACATTGTGTTTGCTGTTTCTGATAAACGGCCTCGAAACCCTAAGCGAAAGAACCCCGACTTAGCCACAAAACGAGGAAGGTACGTGAAATGTTTTTCGAGGCTTTTCAGTGCTCCAAAGTGTTTTGGACCTCAAACTGGTGTGCACTGGTCGAACATCGCCCCTTCTTCCATATCCGTAACAGAGGATATGCTGTTTCCGGAAAATAATCTTGAAACCCAAACGCCAGGTCCCGTTCCTAAGACATTTCCATGTGCTGAATGCTTATCATATGCTTCTGCATCAGCGATACTTTTGCCAAAACTCTGTATTCCCATATGCAGCCACATGCAAGGATCACCCTTCCTGCCTTCACCTTGAGGGGTTGTGAAGACATAGGACACAGAGCCCCTGATACAGAGCCATGACACACAGGCAACATCAAAATCCCGGACAATCTGATGTGAAAGCACGGAAGTCATCCGCGACATCAACCAGTTCATTTTCGTGCTGGACACAAAACGCCCTAAAGCTTTCTGTCTTGACAGGCCAAGAGCGACTGATGCGGTTAAAACACCATGAGAATTAAAGACACCATCAGACGGAGTCGCCTAAACATGCCAACTTGCAATTACAAAATTTCACTTGTCTTTTTTGGATCACCCTGTATCTATTCTTCTGGTCCTTTTTGTTTTTGATTTCTTATGAATTGAAAACTGAATTTCTCAACATTGCATCACATTTCAGATTTATTCTGATGCTGTGCAGGCTGAACATGAGCCTGAATCCTTTGACGAGCTGGATAACGATCAAAATTACACTTCAGCAAATTCTCTTGAGCGAAGCAGCGATTCCAGATTGGAAACTCGTGTGTCCGACTTCTCTGATAACTTTTTGACAAAACCATGTTCTCCAGATTGCCACTTATCTAATTATCCTGCTCAAAGTACCAGTGCTCCCCTCAGCCTTCCGAGTGGCAACCGACCTCCATTTCCTCCCTATGATACCAGTGAATCATCTGCCCAATTCCGGACGAAATGTTTCCAGATGGGCCAAACTGTCAGTGTTGGTTCCAGTTTTCTTGTGGCTGTTTCCAAGATTCCACCGTTGTCCCAGAATTACATACTTGCTCGTGAGAGGCATTGGAGTGGCTCCTGGAGCACTAATTCGTCCATCTCTTCAGCTTCGTCACCACAATCTCACCAACGAAGGGATGATCACGTGCCCCGAGAATGTGATTTGAGGGAAAAGAAAGCTGCGACTGATAATGCGGATGCCAAAAGACATGTTTCAAACAGAACTCGAGATTACAGGTCCAACTCTTCTAAATCATCCTCGTGTAGTGACTGCTCCAGTCAGCATTCTGCCTCGGCATCAGATTCCGAACATTCATCATCAGAAAAGCCTTACAAACCACAAGGTCAAGGTTCTGCTGATGGAAATTCCTCTGATAAGCCTAAGGATCAAGACAAGATTTCTGGATATGAGTCTTCTTCGTGCTCTTCAGTTGGTGAGCAAGATGTTTGTTCTCGTGATGAATCATCCAAGAATTCTTCAACCGGAAATGCTAAAGGTCAGCAAGATAAGGGTTCCAGAGGTGGTTCTTCGCCTTGCTCTTCTTGCGATCAGAAGGCTAGTAGTTCTGACGATGAATCATCAGATAATTCTTCAGTTGGAAAGTCTGAAGGTCGGATTGAAAAGGCTTCCAGAGATGACACAGCTCTTTGCCTTCCTAAAGAAAAACAGGATGGCAGTTTTGACGATGAATTATCTGAGAATTCTTCAGCCAGGATACCAAATGATAGGCACGAGCAGGGTTCTGGAGATGAATCAGTTGTTTGTCCTTCAAAAGACGTTGTCAAGCCATGTGACAACTCAGATTCTTCTGATGCAGATTCATCCACAGATTCTGATTCCGATGATAGCCTTGATTCAATCGAAAAAATCCGAAACGTCAGGAAATCTGCTGGAATTGCCAAAAGCATAGAACGGATTAATCATGGCGGCATTTTGCGAACAGACCTCTCTGTCGGTGAAGCTTCTGACTTCGACAAAAGTGTAAAGTGTGCCATTTGCAAGGAGGTTCTATCGATCTCCACTTCAGCCATTGAGGATCTCAGTCAACATTCTGAGCTTGTATGAAGTTAATTTTTTTTTTTGGGTCTCTTGGCCCGTTCTTGCTCTTTCTTATTTTGTCACTCAAGACTGATTGAATGCCTTTATTTACATGCAGCCCAAAAAGATTGATGTTTGGGAACGGAAAATTTATTATTCTGATATTCATGTGAGAATGTGAGATTTGACACAAGTACAAGTACAGAAAGTTTTATGGTTCTGATATCATGTGAGAATGTGAGATTCGTCAAACATGCAAGCCGCAGAAACTTTATGATTCCGAATTCATGTGAGAATGTGAGATTTACACAACGTACAACACAGAAAATTTATGGTTCTGATATCATGTGAGAATGTGAGATTCGTCAAATGCAAGCGCAGAAACTTATGATTCTGATATTCATGTGAGAATGTGAGATTTGACACAACGTACAAGCACAGAAAGTTTATGGTTCTGATATCATGTGAGAATGTGAGATTCGTCAGAACATGCAAGCGCAGAAACTTTATGATTCTGATATTCATGTGAGAATGTGAGATTCGACACAACGCACAGACACAGAAAGTTTATGGTTCTGATATCATGTGAGAATGTGAGATTCGTCAGAACATGCAAGCACAGAAACTTAATGATTCTGATATTCATGTGAGAATGTGATTGTGAGATTCGACACATGATGTCATCATCTGGACTCATGTCCTGTAAAACTATTG
>JASGXE010013076.1:0-12403 GCA_030068105.1 Sinentomon sp. SZTP_YWyxl
GGTTTCCGGTTTCGTGTGCTGATGCAACAAGATGAAAGGATGCGGGATCTTGGATGACATTCACCAACGGTCGTTGATCATTCTTGGGTGGAGCATGAAGGAAGTTTACAGCAACATATTTTGGCAGTTTTATTGACACAAACTTGGATCGAGGGTCTTCACAGCAGAATGATATTCCCAGTCACTAGGACTGAATTGCTGTGGTGAAAAGGTATTTAAATTAGAAAAGTTCGGTAAACACGACCTCACACACACAAGGTCCATTTCACATCAGGGCTAACCGCTGAATGGTTCGCAGAAACTGCGAACCATTTCAGCGGTCAGCAATCGTTGGCTGTGAAGTGGGTCCTTTAGGACCCACTTCACAACAAAACAAAATATGTTGCAGCCTGTAACTCCTGGGGCATGAACTCTTTGGCTTCATATCATATTATGGGTGACAAAATTCCAATTTGATTTTGACCAAGATCTTTTCGATTCTTGAAAACTCTGAAAGAGTGAAAGCATTTTATTGAAAGCGTGAAGAATTAAATGTTTTGTGAACATACAGTCACTGATTTTCAAGGAATTCCTTGAAAATCAGTGACTGTATGTTCACAAAACATTTAATTCTGCACGCTTTCAATAAAATGCTTTCACTCTTTCAGAGTTTTCAAGAATCTAAAAGATCTTGGTCAAAATCAAATTGGAATTTTGTCACCCATAACATGATATGAAGCCAAAGAGTTCATGCCCCAGGAGTTACAGGCTGCAACATATTTTGTTTTCTTGGGACTATTTTTTGTATTCGGGACTGCCCTCCACAATATTAATTTGTCTTGTTTACCTTTGTCCGGATTGGAATAAAATTCTGTTTATCTGGAGTTATTCTGTGTGTTGTTTCTGTTCCATTTTGACGCAGCATGGGACCTTTGTCCCTCAATAATTATTTTCCAAAGACCACATGAGGTGGTTGTGTTGACACTGTCGAAGAATTTTGCTTGTATTCAGGCCAAATCTCAAAACTGACAGTAAGACCTGAAAATGATAACCTCGAGGATCCAATCCGATTATTCTCAATGATGTTAGAAGATGCTGCAAATCTGATGCTTAAACAGTGCAAAAACTGGAGCTCCCAAGTTTCGGAGCCCAGGAAGTTCAATGTTTTGTGCACAGATGCTGATGATGTTTCCAATGGGTTTTCTTTGACTTTCTATTGTGGATTCAGCTGATTATTTCACGTGTTCGTCCGAACCTGAAAAAATCATTTCACTGTAACATGAATAGAGAGCACTACGAATTTTTGCCTGTGGTCAAATTTTCATTTTGCATTTATTTTCAGCCTGAAAGATCGGTCTCTAAAAAGGTGCATGATTCTGTGGCTCCCCAATTTTGGAAAGGTCACCCAGAACACCTGGAGCATTTGAGGTTCGTCACCGGAAGATCACTTGGAGTGTCCTTTTTCTGTTACAGTGAAACGATCTTCTCAAGATCGGATAGATCGCCTAGAACACTTTCAAGATCACGTTCGAAACACACGATGACCCTTCCTCGACGAAGATCGCTTGAGGAAGATCATCATAGGTGTGCACCGAGAGCGCTCTGGAAGTGATTATTATCTGTTACAAAATGCCGATCTTCATGTGATCTTGAAGTGTTCTAGGTTTTTACAGTGTATTCATGACACACGCATGATCAATTTTCGGTGTCGAGTATCTCGATTAGAAGGGCAGTACTTTTGTCTCTATCTTCTATCTTGAGTTTGCAAAGTATGAAAAATGCCATGTAGATGTGTTCATTTTGAGCATCTTGAAGTGTAATTTACAATTTTGAGATGCGGAATTTCTTGACATGTTCTTCCCTAACGAAATACCGATATTCAAATGGATGTTCACAAATCTGAAGATTATCTACGTCCTGATTAAGAGCTGGTAATCCGCGCAGGAACTCAACGATGACCAAATTCAGGAGTTGATGGAGTTCGAACTGGAGGGGCGAAAAAAATAGAGCTGGTGGAGGAGATGGTGTATCAATCTCAAAGGCCAAGTTGAATTGTTGCAGATGGGTATTTGAGGAATCTGAAGGAAATGGTAGAAAAAAGTGTCCATATTAGTGGCCACAGCGCAAATTTTTATTGAACTGAATGGTCTTGAGAACCGTTGACGAAACTGGGCGAAGAACAAACTTTCCAGCCATATAATTGTGTCTGGAGATTCCACACTATTACATGCAAGCGAAGTGAAGAAGCTGACTTAGCTTGAGGGTGTCAATAGATCAATTAATGATTTGAATGATCTCTAGGGGTTGGCGGGGGGTCGGGGTTGAAACGACAATATTCCAACCTATAATGACTTACCAGATATTATTCGTGGGGGAAAAACTACTGAAAGGAAGCACTGAAAGATTCCGACAAAAAGATCCAAAGAAACGCAAATCCAAACGCTGGGATGTCCACAAAATAATTATTGATTGAAATCCACTAATAATTAATCAAGTTGTCCCATAGGGTAAAACTGGTCTCCGAACTTCATATAGTCTGTACAAACAGAGGTCTATATTTCCTTCTTCCAGTATGCGCGAAACCCACCACTGGCACACGTATAATGATGCTGACTGCCCCACTTGGGGTCGGACTACCCCTCTACTGATGCGGACACCGATATTATCGCATCATCATTTCCAAAGGTGGTGAAAAAATCAAACCTTTCCAGCAGCGAAGAAGACCTGGTAATTTCCTCTGGATCAAATTTCCTGGCAGGGAAACAAGAAACAAGTTTGGATAACAGGCAAACACGGACTGTGCTGCATTCGATTCGTTGGAAATTGGCCTGAGGAAAATAATTGCCATATAGAAGTCATTTCTGTTTGTCATGAATGGAAAACAGAAAAATAAGGCCATGCAAACCAGCTCTGGTTGGTTCTCTGGCGGCAATTTTTCAAGGAGGAAAAGGAAATCTTGCACAAATTGATTTTTAATGAGCCGCGAGTGCTTGCAAAAGCATACACGTAGTGTAGCCTTAGATCAAAAACACAATTTATGCTACTCATTTCAGCGCAGCCTTGCGAAGTTTGTGTGAACAATGCACGTTAGCAGTTGCAACTTTAAACCTGCAAATCGGGCAACCGGCCGCATCTTGGGCGCAGGACAAAGGCTGTGACATTTCCCAACAGCACACATACCTACTATTGATTTATCGATGTTGAGGCAGTTACGAGGTGGAACTTCCGAAGTCGTCGCAACCCTAATCGATTTCGAACCACTGGAGGACTCATTATCAAAGGTCACAGGCTAAAAACGAGGTGGAACACGGAGCACCGTGCATTGGACAAAATGGGTTGATGGAATGGGGGCGATGGACAAACTTCCAAACAGACATTCTTCCAAACGGACATTCTTCCAAAAGTGTTGCACCGAACCGGACAATCTTCTAAACGGACAAACCTCCAAACGGACATTCTTCCAAAAGCTGTTGCACGGAACCGGACAATCTTCCAAACGGATATTCCTCCAAACGGACATTCATCCAAACGAAGAAACACCAACCCGGACAAACTTGCAAACGGACATTTCTCCAAACGGACATTCTTCCAAAATGCACAAGCACCATTTCTGTTGGCAGTACATGGTGCCGCGAAACAACTGGCAGAAGTTTTTAGTTTTTTTTTCTAAATATAGATACTTTCTTGCTGATTCTCCTGACGGGGGAAGGAGAGAAGAAGAAATGTGTGTAAATTGCAAACTTTTAACCATGTTGAAATGAACTGACCAATGAGCAATTTTCTGAGCCAAAGAGTTCGTTTCGACGCAATTTCGCGCTCAGGACAGCAGTGTTTTGCCAGATGACTTTTTGTGTTTCAAGCATAGACAATTGTCTGAAAAAGCCATTTTCATGCTGGTCAATTCATTTGGTACCTGCAGTGGAGGCGAGGCATGTGTCATTGTGAAATCTTCAAATCGATGGAATAGTTGCGTCAGTTTGTCATCACCATGACAGCATTAGTTTTTTTCGTGAACTTTGGCTGGAATGTTACTCACATAGTGGAATTGTCTGTTTCTAAACTTTTCAGTGGCATTGCAACGCTGACAAGAGCGCGTGTGCATTTTGAATTTGTCGATATTCTGCATTTCTGTTTCATTTTTTGCACTTCTGTTTTCGTCCTAACGGGCCAGGTAGAAGTGGGAATCGACGAAATGAGCATCTCCCATTCGCTTGATAAGGGTGCTCATGGGTGATGGAGTGTAGGGGCTCGGACCACGCTCGGCAGGCCCTCAGTACCGTTTTCGACCAAACGGGCTGGGGCGAAGTGGGATTTGACGAAATGAGCACCTGCAATTCGCTTGAGTTCGGTGCTCAAGGGTGGTGGCGTGTGGCAGCCCGAATCACGCTCGGCATGCTCTCGGTTCCGTTTCCGAACTAACGGGACGCTGAGAAGTGGGATTCGATGAAATGAGCATCTGCAATTGGCTTGAGTTTGGTGAGATTGGGTGGTGGTGAATGACAGACTGAAAAAAATTGTGCCACAAAGCAAAACGGAAACTGGTGAAACCAACAACCACCCAAACTTGCTGCAAAAACCACCCAAACCAGCTGCCAAAACCACCCGTGGTCTTGTGGTGTGTTGTGGCCTGTTTTGTGGCATTCATTTCGTCTGTTGTGACCTGCAGTGCCCTTTTTGCCCCGCTGTACCCTTGCTGTGGCCTGTTGTGCTCTACTGTGGCCTTTTTGGCCTGTTTTATGGCTTGTTTTGGCCTGTTTTGGCTCGTTGTGGTCTGTTTTGACTTGTTTTGGCTTGTTTCATGTTTTAGCAATTCACCATTTTTGGGGTTTCTTCCACAAAAATGTGAGCTAAACACGAAATAAATGTGAAATCTTTTACCAAATACTATGTTTTGTGCTTTTCATAAAAATGGTCGCTGAGGTGCCATTTGGCTCATTGAAATGAAAGGTATTGCTACTTTTTATTTTTTATTTCGTTGTTATAAGTCACCCTGTTGATTCTGATTCTCCAAGCATAAGAGACGAAACACCGATCCGGACAAACTTCCAAACGGACATTTCTCCAAACGGACATTCTTCCAAAACAAGAAACACGGAACCGTACAAACTTCCAAAAGGACAAACCTCCAAGCGGACATTTTTCCAAACGAAGAAACGCCGAACCGGACAAACTTCAGTTCAGTTCGTTTTTATTGGATCATTATTTTGCAAAATTATGTCAATTTTAAAATATTTGTTGACAAAACCAACTTACAAAATAAGAAACATAATGTGTGCAGGAAATATTCAAAATTTCATTTTTATTCCATCCGATTGTGCATCGCACAAAAAACAAAAAAGAATTAAAACACCGCATAGATCATTACGAAAGAGGAGCTGACGGGTTGCTGGATTAGGTTTAGTTACAATTGATCCTGCAACGCGAATTATTGACGAGTCCCTGGTTGAATTATTCCAATCACGTAGTGTCCGTGGAAACCAGGAAAACTGGAATGGACGAGATTTAATTAAGCGTAACTGAAATTGGAAGTTGTGAAGGGCACGACGGGTTTTGAATTTAGAATGGAAAATAGACGGGATTTCAATTAGTACTTTTCCTTGAAAGGTTTTTAAAAGCAAATCAAGTCTTTTTTTTCCTTCCTCGCTATGGAAACTAGGATTTATTTCGAGGTCAAGAAGCATTTATAGACAGTATAGCTGTTCTGTGGAACTTGCAGCGCAGCGTTGAACTCGCTCGAGGGCACTCTATAGCATTTCGCGATATTGTCGGCCGCAACCTTCGGGGAGATTCCATCCGTAAAAAGGCCAAACAACAAGCTAAATAATCAGCCAATAATAATTAAAATTATGCCTTTCGTTTTGTCGCCAAAAGGCTTCGAAGGATCTGCGATCCACAAGTACCTTTCATGACGATCTGTATAACTTGAAAGTTTGTTGAGCAATAATTTGTGGAAATATCGATGAAACCACATCTGGAGAATTTGGAGGATGAGGTTTTAATTGGCAGGAAAAACTACTGGAATACAATCCTGGCACAGGTGTTGGAGCCGAGCAAAAATGCCGCTTTCAAACCCGGCGAGCATTGGATCGGAGGCACCGTCACTACGTTAAAACTGATGTAATGAGGGGTGGGGATGGTGAAACATACAGCGTTTCCTAAAAGTCACTTGACAATCCCAGAAAAGTGCATTACAGTTTTGAAGCAACTCTGAAAGCTTGAAGTGGAGTTCGTTCCAATTCGAATGGATAACACCTGCAGCAGGCAGCCTGGCCAGTATGAACCTGAAATCTGAAAAAAGCCCCACAAGAGAAGATTGAACACAGCAAATAGCAGGGGTTGTCAAGTGACTTTTGAGAGCCCTGTTGTCTGTATTTGCCAGCATCTGAGGATATGGAAACCGAATTGCTTGATGTGGGCGTGCACTTTTATTCGAAGTACTCCAGGTGTGCAGTTTTGACATGTCATAGAGAGGCTAGTCCTAGATAACATCTGGGACTCTCCTGCAGTTCCATTTTCACACGTAGCCGCCTTTCTGCGTCGCTTTACATAATTAGCCGAGCGTAGCGAGGCTTCTTATGCGACCGGGAAATGCACGGATGTCACAAACAGAAATTTTGAGAAATCGGCCGGATGGATTGGACCCCAAATGGGCGTGGTGATGGAAATTGGGTGTCCGGACCGGGGAAAAATACGAAAAATGATTTTCCGCCACCCCTTTTGGCAAAAACGACCCTTTTATGTTTTTAGCGCTTCGTTGATAAGGATGAATTCGAGTGCGCCGGGACTTGCTTCTGAAAATACCGCGCTGCAATCACCGATTTCTGTTCGAACACAAAAGTTAAGCAACGTTGGGTCCGATTACCACTTGGATGGGAGACCGCCATGAATGACAACTTCCTCATTCTTTTTTGTTTTCAATTTTTGGCTTTCTTCTCTTGGTGGCTTTTTTGTCATTTGCGGCTTTTCAAAACAATTTTCCAGACAAATTTCCGGGTTTTGACGCCCAATTTTGATGGGAATTCCGAACTTGGGTGTTCAAAAACTTTTTGGATTGGCATTCAGTTTTGCATGAATCCTCCTCCATTTTTCTTGATTTCAGCCAGTCGGAGCTTTGCTCATGGTTTGAGGGGGAAGTTGGATGGGTTTGAGTGTCGTTCCCGACGATTGTGCGGTGTGCCACCGGGGAAAAATCCGAAAAATGATTTTCCGCGGCACCCCTTCAGGCAAAAATGACCCCTTTATGTTTTTAGCACTTCGTTGAGAAGACAGAATTCGAGTGCGCTTGGACCTGCTTCTTTAAAAACCGCCCGATTTCTGTTTGAACAAAAACGTTAAGCAACGTTGGGCCTGGATACCACTTGGATGGGAGACCGCCACTGATTGTCAATTTTGTTTTCATTTTTTGGGTTTCTTCAATTGATGGCAATTTTTGACAATTGCGGCTTTTCAAAACAATTTTCCAGATTTTCATTTCCAGCTTTTGACTCGCAATTTTGATGGGAACTCCGAACTTTCAGGTGTTTGAAAACGTTTTCGATGGTATTCGTTTTTTTTTCAGGACACAGGATTTCATGGATTTGTTGAATTGAATAGTTTTTCGGAATTGTTTCAGAGGAATGTGGGATACTATCTTTTTTCTTCGTTCGATATTTTTTGTTGTTTTGTTTTTTGTCGGATATGAGACAGTACAAAGACAGTTTTGCATGGAACAGGAACTGTCCGCACTTCGGCGACACACAGAAAACGGCCACCTTCATTTTTCTTGATTCAAACCAGCCGGAGCTTTGCTCTCGGATGGAGGGGGATTGTGGATGGGGTTGGGTGCAGTTCCAGACAATTGTGCCACACCAACGACTCGAAATTCGGAGCCACATGTCATCAACAAAACATGCACGCACCGGTGTGTTTTGCTTGATGGCATCTGGGATGGCATGAGGCTCCGCCATGTCGGGTTTCTGCCATCTCGCGGCGTAAACGTTTCGACCAGAATTTACTGTACCATGCTGACATGCATATTTTTTTCCCAATCCACTTCCGCATGCGCGTCTTTGATTGGCTGTTGGGAATTCCAGCCAATTTCAACATCCAAATTTCAAAACCTAACCAAACCAAACCTAACCTGACCAAACCTAACCTAACCTGACCCAACCTCACCCTATTGTGACCCCAGAAAGAGTTGCGAAGCGGTGGCAAACGTGCAAAATGACAAAAAGCGGTGGCAATGCAAAAATCCCAAAATTGATGACGTCACAATTTGAGACGACGTGATTGGCTGTTGCGAGCTCCTGGTCCGCGGAAGTGGATTGGAAAAAAAATTATGCTGCTGACATGTACCCCCTCCCCTCTCGCACAGGCCGAGATCGAAGGGTTTTCCAGCAGCTCTGTGCAGAATTTCGGCTGTGATGTGACAGTTTTTTCTGTGATGTTTTTTTTTTGGCGGAACAGATCACGAGGACAAGGAAGGATGAGGATGGTAAGAAGGATTTTTTCAAGGCCGGGTCGCGAGTTTTACAAAGCCTGCCGCGACTTCAGATGGCAGGCCGGGGCCCCCCAGCGAGCATTGTTTTTTCCGAGAGGGGACAAGGATAGGTCAGGTTCAGATATAGCTTTAGGTTATAGAGAAAAAAAAATTTTCTTCTTGCAATTGAAGGACTCCAATCGAGCATTCTTGCACAAAACGCTCTCTGCCATCTATAATGTCGTGGCAGGGTTTGTAAAAACGCAGCCGGCTCTGAGTGGGTCATCGCAGTTTCGTGCATATTTAGAGTAAGATTTCTGAGCAGGCCGGCCATATGTCTGTGCGCAGAGAATGTTAATCGGGACGCAACGCAGATGGAACAGTGAGTTGGTTCGTGTGTCGCCGGAGATGGAAACTGTTTCTTTGCCATTTTGATGCTTGGCGTTCACAGCCAATTGCACGATGACAGTTTTTTGTCATGAAATCAATAGAAAAAAACCTGAACACCAAAAACATGGCGCAAATATACGCTCGGCTGGGAATTGTAGACAATTTTACTAGTTTGCCCGCAACAATGAGCCCATACCCAACAATGATGAGAATGAATGTGGTTGAACGGATGTTCACGATTACAGACCAGGCCAAAATCCAGTGAGAAAGAAATCCATGCGGTCTCGCATATTTCCCATATTCGCACACACACATGAATTTCAGCACCAGCCTTCGCCTTGCCTGTCATCACCGGCGCATCAAGTTCACGGCTGTCAATCATCAATAATTCATCACCGGTGGGAGTCCTTTTGCGCACTTATGGGTCGAAGCGCGCGTATTTTTGCGCTCGTGATTTCAGTCTTAATGATTGGTTTACGTGCAGAGCAGAACATTGCATAACCGGAGCCGGGTTCGTGTTATTCCAATTGATGAGCAGCCCAGGAAGCGGAACAGGCATTGTTTTTGCGAATTCTGCTGCGCTTTTTCGCACAAGGTCACTCGCGGCAGACTAATTTCCACGCACCAACTACGTTCGCTTGCAGACCAATGCGCAGAGAGAGTTGTTCAGCTCGAAATCTTTTGCTTCCAAGGAAGACGAAAGACCTTGGCCCTGATTCCCGCGCTGCCACTTCTGGTCGTTTGGTGCATTTTCGCGTATTCCATTGGTTTCTTGCAGCGATATCTACTGAGGGATAGTTATCCACTTGTGCAGTGCCGAATCATTCCTTGTAAACTTATGCAGTGTGCTATGGTCAATATTCTCATTGCATTGAGTAATCCGTGTTTGCTGAAGTGCATTTCAGAAGTGGCTTGATCCAAATTGGAGTAAAGCCGTACCTACCTCTGTGTTGTGTGTCCGGGGCGCGAATTTAAGAAATGAGTACGCGTTTGGGCCTATCCCGATTTTGCGCGTATCGAAAAAGTGAAAAATAAAGCTAATCTAACCAAACCAAACCTGTCTAACTCACCTAACCTACTCTAACCAAACCTAACCTGACCTAACCTAACCTTTTTCCATTGTTTTTCGCGTTTTTACCCGTTTTTTGAAGGTCGGAACTTTAACACGGAGTTAGATGGAAAAGGGCCCAAACGCGTACTCATTTCTTAAATAAGCGTCCGGGGCAGCCCCTTTTGGTTTGATCCAGAAGCTTCGAGAGCTGAGGTAACTTATGCGGTAAATTCACACAGAAGTAGGTTAACACCGAGGTAAAAAAAATTGGCTTGATCAGTGCTACTTCGAGGCAAATTGAGGGGCAAATCGGCGTCAAGTGCTCGCGAAACAGTCCAATTTTAATCCAGCCAACAGGTAGGAGTAAATTGACAGGTAATAAATAAAAATTCCGGTTGATTCGGCCCACATACATGCGAGCGTTGATATGCGATTTGCAATGGATGTGGAATGATGGAGAACTATTTTGACACAACATAGTCAGGCTACGTCAGAATTCGTACTGCTTTCCTCAATTTTTTGCTCAAGGCTGTCCCTACGCTTCTTGCTTGGGCAGTACAGACAGAACTTTTTTTTGTTTGATTTGGGTTTATATGACGCGATTTGGTCTTCTTTGTACGTGGGTCGGTAAATGAGTTTTGCATGGCCCAGAGCTTGGCTGGCGTTCACCGGATTTCAGTGATTTTTTGGCCACTTGCGACGCCAACTCTTTTTGACTAAAACTCAAAGGGAATCTGAATCAAGCTCCGGGATACTTAGATAGGTACAGGCATTTAAAAATGTTCCAGTTTTTACTCAGCCGAAAAAGCATGGTGTTCTGAAAGGTTTAGAATTTACAATTGTTCATTCAGATGTTTACCCTGATAATACGCTACCAAAATTCAGGCCACTTTAGTCGTTGTTCACAGGAGGTCGTTGACCCCTGTTTGCAGCTCCCGGTTGGCGGTTTGAACAATCCCAAAGTGGTACCCACCTACCGGGTCTTTCAAAGACAACCTTTGTTATGGAGTGAAAATACCAGCCCCGAACGGAACAAAACATCGATGGTGTAAGAAAGTGGTTCCACATAGTGAGAGTGCACCTGTTGCGATTTTGCTTCCAATAAGTGTCTATTCTGTGGCACAGTTTCAGCAATCTTTCCTGATTACAGAAGACTCCGGATATTTTGGATCAAATGGTGTCTCAGGCAAACTATCCAAACACCATTGAGCAGAAAGGAATACAGTTCTTCCAAATTTGGACCCTACAGATGGCGAAGCTTATTCGCAGCGTGTAAACCCGTTGTAACGTCGTCAACTCTGTTTTACGGGAAAAGGCAGATGCCGGTCACTGATTAGGAATGCAGTTTTTTCATTTGCCTCATGTCAGTTGCATTTTGATGCCCATTTGAGCTTTGGGCACCAGATGTTCAATAGATGCAGTCATTAGCCTTGCGCTGGTTATAGACGAAAGACAATTTTGCCGGGTGTTTACTAAAACAGGGAATGACCCTCAATTTCTATATTTTTCGGAAATCTGCCGGGAACGACCCTGAATTAGATCGGGCATAGCCGAAAACCCCCCGGGAACAACCCTGAACTGTCACCCAGCGTCGTCCGTTTCGGAGATACGGGCCCCGGAAAATGGGGTAACCCCTGAAAAACAGGGAACGACCCTGAAAGTCAGTGAAGGACTTGGAAATCTGCCGGGAACGACCCTGATTAGATCGGGCATAGCCGAAAACCCCCCGGGAACAACCCTGAACGGTCACCCAGCGTCGTCCGTTTCGGAGATACGGGCCCCGGAAAGTGGGGGGACCCCTGAAAACAGGGAACGACCCTGAACGTCAGTGAAGGACTTGGAAATCTGCCGGGAACGACCCTGAATTAGATCGGGCATAGCCGAAAACCCCCCGGGAACAACCCTGAACGGTCACCCAGGGTCGTCCGTTTCGGCGATACGGGCCCCGGAAAGTGGGGGACCCCCTGAAAAACAGGGAACGACCCTGAAAGTCAGTGAAGGACTTGGAAATCTGCCGGGAACGACCCTGAATTAGATCGGGCATAGCCGAAAACCCCCGGGAACAACCCTGAACGGTCACCCAGCGTCGTCCGTTTCGACGATACGGGCCCCGGAAAGTGGGGGACCCCCTGAAAAACAGGGAACGACCCTGAATGTCAGTGAAGGACGTGGAAATCTGCCGGGAACGACCCTGAATTAGATCGGGCATAGCCGAAAACCCCCCGGGAACAATCCTGAACGGTTACCCAGCGTCGTCCGTTTCGGAGATACGGGCCCCGGAAAGTGGGGGACCCCCTGAAAAACAGGGAACGAACCTGAATGTCAGTGAAGGACTTGGAAATCTGCCGGGAACGACCCTGAATTGGATCGGGCATAGCCGAAAACCCCCCGGGAACAACCCCCCGGGAAAAAGGAAATCTGTCGGGAACGAACTTGTCATGTCGGGCAATGGAACTCTCCCCCGGTCTCGCAGTTTTGAAACAGATTGAAAAACACAGGAAAAGGAAAGGAAACGCGCTGAAAAC
>JASGXE010013084.1:0-11948 GCA_030068105.1 Sinentomon sp. SZTP_YWyxl
TTGTAGTTCGTTGAAAATTGTTCCAGAGTTAAAATGCACCAACAATAACCACAGCAAAAACCATGCAAAGACCCTAATCCTAGGTAAAATTGGAGGAAGTGTGCATGTAGCAACACGACCATAAGTTGGAAAGAAAAAAAGGTACACCATTAGAATGAAGGAAGTTACAACAAAGCCTAACAAAGTTGGTAACAAAAAAGGTGAGAAATTGAGGACTTGTTTGGAAAGTTTATGGGGTACCTACCTACCATCCTACTCATCAAACCGGACCGCCCATCATTGCAGCACAATCCACTACCTATATGAAGCACATCTTGTGGATTAGAACATCAGATGGTCTTAGCAGTTGTTGTACTGCAAAGATAGGCCTCCCAGTTGCCTATTGGTCTCAGTTCTGGCATCAACAAAGGGGCTGAGGAGAAATTTCTGCCTAACTCTTTGATCCTTCCATGTGTCATTTGCGTGCAAGCAAATAAGGGAAGGCGAAAGTAGCTTTTGCTACTTGTGGCCTTAACCACCATGAAGTAAGATTGAGAAGATACACCTAGGCAGTTAGGCTGTTTATGGCAATAATTGATAAACTGCTCAACAGATTTATTTTGTCAGGCTAACCACAAATCTATGAGCCGACATTTTCATGCTATCGTTTTAAGAAGTAAATCGCGAACTTGAAAAACAGATAAGTTCCCTAAATGTTTACTCACGCGGTTTGAAAAGCAATGAGCATTTGGGGATAGTTTAATATCCAAAGGGAGTAGATTCCACATGCGAACCCCCCGGAAGAATGATGATTGCCTACCGACATATGATTTAAACAAAGGAACCTCAACTTTGATAAGATCGAGACCTCTTGTAGGAACAGAATGCATTTTTAAGTGGAAACCATCAACACAAAAAATTCTATGGTACCTACAATTTGAATATTAGTAAAGCAGAACGACAAGCAATGGTGTGGTAAATGGACGAAATTGCAAAGCTTTTGAATAACGGGGAAGAAGGAGCATCTCGGGGCTCAAACATCATAATCCTTAATAGGATCTTTTGTTTGACAAAGAGCGTAGAGAGCCTGGTAGCGTTAGCAGCAGACCAAACCTCAATACCATAAATTAATTTACTCATGTGGCAAAAAAAGGAGAAAAAATGCCCGTTCGTTACGAAAAACATGACAAAAATTGCCAAAGTGCAAGTCTCCAACTCATGAAACATTGTTTCTTTGAGGCCTAGGTGCCAGAAGTTCGGCTTTTTGATCAAGGTGGCGGTCCATGTTGTACCTACCATGGCTGGGTGAGAAGGTACAGTACCTACACTTTTTGACAACTCATGTTAGGAAAAAAATAGCTTCAAAATGCCACCAATTAGGCAACTGTCACAAGAAACTGCTCACACATTAGGTAGCCTGTTCTCAGGTGATCACACCATGTGAAAGTGCTGTCAAGGAGCCAATCGAGAACTCACTCGATGCAGATTCTACCAACATTGAGATCAGGCTGTCTGATTTTGGTCTCGAATCTCTGGAGGTGAAAGATAATGGTGTTGGCATAGCCAAAGAAGATACACCGATGGTTGCTCGACCACATTGCACATCGAAGATCGCCAACCACAGTGATCGCCAACCACAGTGATCTCTCCGAACTTTTTTTACCAATGGCCTTCGTGGTGAAGCAGTGTCGGCTTTGTGTTCCATTGTGGCGACACTGAAAGTGACAACAAAAACTGACATGGATGCAGTAGCAGTCGAGCATTCTTTTGGCAGTGATGGTATTATTTTACACGAATGTCCTTCACATCTTCCTGGAGGCACAACCGTTTTTGATGTTGAACTCTTCCACACTCTCCCTGTCTGATGTCATGCCTGTTCAACACCACAACGCAAGCAAATAAGTTTAAATGACATCAATCATCTCGTCAAAGCCTATTCGCTGGCCTATCCAAGCACTCGTTTCCAGCTGTCTAACAATGGTGCCGTTCTCTGGACGAACTCCCGTAGCATGTCGAGCTTCTCGTGCGGGGCCAATGGAGGTGACTCGGAAAATTTCTCTTTGTCAGCAGTACTCTCATCTCTAGCCTGGTCTAAGTGTTTGGCCAACACTGGTTTTCGACGATGAAAAGTGCTCATTTCGCAAATGAGAAGGTCCAGCTGTCACTGTTTATTCCTGATGCCAGTAAGGATGATTTCTGTAAGATGCTGAGGACAAATTCTGAGAAGACAATTTGTTCTTGTCAATAGAAAGAAGACCAGTAAAGAACAAGGAATAGAAAAGGTTTTAAAAATAGAAAAATAAAAATAGAAATAGAAAAGGAAAAATTAAAATATAATTAATAGAAAAAATTAAAAAATAGAAATAAAAAATGTTTTGAAAGAAAAGAACGCATTTCAAAGATAGGCCTTAACCAAAGTGATGGAGCAAGAAAGGAGGCACGAAGGATGCCTCGCTGTAAGTATCCTATCGGACTTATCAAAATTGAGATCAAACCAGACCTCATCGATGACAACCTTCAACCGAACAAGAAGGCTTTCCTTCTCTTCAAAGGATGTTTTGTAGTCTGCCTTGAATGCAGCACTGGATCAGATATAGGTACTCTGGCACTTCCTCGGAAATGCCTAATGGAATGTGTGACAATACCAGTACCTAGCACATTGGTAGGTCATGACGTTGAACCATCCGTTGAAGATCACCAGCCTGGGAGGCCGTCTGCAAGGAAATTGCCAAACGTCATTGCAGGGAAATTGCCAAACGTCATACTCCAGAGACAGAATCACAAGAGCACCATTGAAGCTGATTGCCATGAGGCAGGAGATGCATTTGTAAACATTGAAACTGCAATAACTGTGGACAGATCGTGTGAAGCACTCCTGAAGCCATGAGCTGTGAAGGGGCATCTCATTTGCAGGATAAGGGTGGACAACTGTCGCTGCCAGTTTCCCTGAAAGTGTCCAATGATCAGCCAACGTTTGCTCGTCCTTTATCTGATCCTCCCTCTTCTCCAGAGTGTGGAGCCAATGCCATTGAACAGCATTCTCCAGATGGCAGGCCAGAATGCACTGGTCCTCTATCCATTCTTCCTTTTCCTCCAGAGAGTGGAGAGAGTGCCACCGGTGGCAGAACCCCAAAACACGAACTACACCTGTCTTGATTGGAGCCGAGGATGGGTTAAGGATGACACAGGATACATGTACAGCCCCCAACCGAACTCCGCATTGTTAGTGACATGATGGTGGATCAGCAGTGTGCTGGGGCTCAGTTCAACGAGAACAAAAATGTCCCGTCAAACCAGAACAACACCAGTGGCAGTTGTCCTTGTCCAGCACCACTTGTCCCTCATAATTTGCCTGATATTGAGGACGATATCAGGGATGATACCTATCCGTCCAATCAGGAAGGGGTGCATGGCGCACATGGAGAGAGCAAATCATTTCAGAATGGGCTGGCTGATATTTCAACAAGAAAGAAAAAGAAAAGAGAAAGGAGAGAGATGGAGGCTGCACAGTAGGTACCTACA
The DNA here is from genome assembly GCA_030068105.1 of Sinentomon sp. SZTP_YWyxl. NCBI lineage: Eukaryota > Metazoa > Arthropoda > Protura > Sinentomata > Sinentomidae > Sinentomon > Sinentomon sp. SZTP_YWyxl. The sequence continues at coordinate 3,502 of JASGXE010013084.1, forward strand.
GTGCCGGGAAAATTAATGGAACCACACATGCAATTTAAAAGCAGTTTCGGTAGTCAATGAAACATTTTTTTTTTTTTTCTAAATTTTATTTTTTAAACAGTCGAATTCAACTTACAGTTGTGTTGCAACAGCATGCGACACTTGCTCCGTTGATATGATTCACCATGGATCCGAAAATATGACACATTCCCTCGCAGAGTTTGTTGAAGTCAGTTGTAAATTGTTTTAGAGTAGTTGAAGTGCACTAGCAATAACCACAGCAAATAGGTACCAAAGTAAAGACCCTAATCCTAGGTAAAATGGGAGGAAGTGTGCATGCAGCAACACGACCATAAGTTGGAAAGAAAAAGAAAATTACACCATTAGAAAACTTACTTAGAAATCAGAAACAAAAGAGGAACAAAGACTAACTTAGAGGTCGAAATGACCTCACAAGATCAACACTTTTTTTTAATTCTGAGAGTGAGTGGGTAAACTTAGCCAATGTGCTAACCTACCTACTGAATTCCTGCATAATAATATGGCTGGGATGGCTTTGTTATTCTAAGTGTCAGCATCCCAATGTCTGCGTGTTTGCTGTGCATATCCAGATGAATATACTCTCTGATATTCAAAAAATAATTGTCGTTTGACAATTGCATATTTTAAGCGAGCCTTAAATATGTTAAGTGAAGGGGACAATCGAAGAGAGAGAGGGAGAGTATTCCAAAGAGAGACGCCCATACAACGTGTCATAAAACCCCCCAGAATCGTTCGATGTCGCTTAACAGGCAGAAGCTGTTGCTCTTGGGATCTGAGATAATTAGCGGCGTCACTCTTGGAAACATCTTCCTGCCTCAAGCTATGCTGAATCTTATAAACCTGTATGAGCATTTGATAGTAGATAACTTGGTACATATTCATCAATCGTAACGTTTTGAAAGCAGATTTAGTGGATGCATTGAATGGCAAACCAGCAAGAATTCTTACTGCCTTCTTCTGGAGTATGTATACAGAAGAAATAGCTCGTTCAGGTGCTGCCCCCCACACAGCTGCACAGTAGCGAATGTGAGACTCAAAATAAGCATGGTATACGCTACGTAAGTTTGAGCCTGACAAATGCCCTGATGCCAGCCGTAGTAGGTACAGTCCAAGAACAAGCTTCTTGGTAAGCCCTTTTGTATTTGGCTCCCATGATAGCATTTCATCAATATAAATACCCAAAAGTTTTGATGAGGGAGCTCGAACTATAATAGTTCTACCCACCTTGATCGAGTTTGGAAAAGAGTGCCTACGTGGTAAGAATGAAATGTATGTAGATTTTGCAGCATTTAGAAAAAAGTTGTTTTGATATGACCATAGATTAATCAGATTGATTATATTTTTCAAAGTCACTTCCAAATCATGTGATGAAGTTGCTGAAATAACTACAGTTAAATCATCTGCAAATGCAACAGGGTATCCAACAGATGCAAGTAATAACAATAAATCATTAATATATACAACAAAAAGCAAAGGCCCTAAAATACTCCCCTGTGGCACCCCCCGTTCTAATGACGACTGCTTAGAGTAGGAAGAGCCCACTCGAACTCTTAAAAATCTCTCATTTAAGTATGAGTGCATCATATCTAATGCCACTCCACGAACTCCATATCGATAGAGCTTATTTAACAAAATCTTATAATCAACAGAATCGAAGGCTTTAGAAAAATCAACCAGAAGAGCCACAGTGTGTTTTCCTTCATCCAGTTCTGATTTTACCCTGTCAACAATGGCAGTTAAAGCATCGAGAGTGGATTTTTTGGGAAGAAAGCCAAATTGATGTTCGGACAATAGATGATTTTCCAGAAAGAAACCGAGCAGGCGGTTAAATATTAGCCGTTCAAAAACTTTACTTAGAGCAGGAAGCAAACTAATAGGTCTGTAGTTATTTGAAATCTATTGTCACCTTTTTTAAAAATGGGAATAATCGTAGCCTGTTTTACTTCTGTTTTGTGGAATTTAGCTGTTCTTCAAAATTTAGCTGTTTCAAAATGAGATTGCAACATGACAAATTGGATTAGCAAGTAATCAGCATTTCGCTTAAAATTAGTTTAACTTATGAAAGTCCATCTGGGACCGCAGCTGAGTCTCGCAGTGACAAAATAACTTTGAAATCTCATATTCTGTGCAGGGAGTGAGGTAAATAGTTTTTTCAGCAAATGCCAAATCTGAAAGTTCTTGTATTATGTTATGCACTACCAGAGAAACGTCTAGTAGGTAAGCTTAAAAAGGTGTTTAATAGAAGATCGGCAACCTCAGTTTCATTCGTCACTACTGCATAGCGTTCTTCAAGACAATTGGTGGCCAAGGCGGACAATCACATTCGGAACCTATAAGCACTTCATCAAACACCTTCCATATTCTCTTGGGAGAGGAGGCCGTTGTTAGTCTTTGCTCAAAGTACCTGTTTTTAGAACAGATATTTTTGTAGTTATGCCATCCTCTAAAATTTTTATTCTATTCAATAATGAAAGATGATATGGTTTTCGCCGAAGTTTAGACTTTAAATTTCCACATCGAACCATGTCTTCAGCAAGTGAAGGAGTGATCCATGGGGTTAGTAATAATTTCTGTGACTTCTTTGAATGCTGTTTAATCTGTTTTAAGGAAAATTCTTGAGAAAGTCTGATCTCATCAGTCAGAACCTCACATGCTTTCTGACTATCAACAAGAGATAATACATGCTGCCAGTCTACATAATTCAGAGATGCACGCAGCGCACTGAAATCAACATTGAAAAGAGATGGTTTGCGGATATTACCAGTGTCATCAATAGGGATGTCATCTGCCACTGACAAAAATGTTGGCCTATGATCAGATATTGGGAAGTCGATCACACCAGACACACATTGACTATACGCCTGTCTATTCGAAAATATCAAGTCAATCAACGATGAACTAGACTTTGACAATCTTGTATGGTCATTAACTACCTGACAAAATTTAAAGCTAGCTAAAGTAGACATAAGCAACAAAGAAGCAGGATGCATTTTGGAAAAATCAACATTAAAATCTCCAAGAATATATATGCTACTTGATAAATTTAGTTGTGAGACAAATATTTCAAACCGATGGCAAAAATCTCCAATCGGAAAATTCGGGGCTTTATACACAGCAACTACCTGGATGTCCATTGCATTTTTCTCAATTGAGTTATAACAAATATGAATACAAGCCGCCTCAATTCCCCCCTCACTGGTCAAGGAAGACGTAGATATCTGAGAAAAGGCAAGTGATTGATCAACAAATATTGCAACACCCCCACCCCTCCTGATTTGGCGATTGACAAAATGAGATGCATATCCTGGTATTTGAAGATACGGCACCTGAAGATACGGCATTTGATTCCGCGACGAAAATTTTGCACCAAATTTTTTCCTTTGTAGTCCAACCAAACGAAGAAAAAAATCGAAAGTGATTTCTAAAATATACCCATGCAATAAAATTGTTGAAACAAAACTTGTAAAACAGATATCACAACATGTTGATGAAACACTACACTTTTTTCTTTGTGAAAAAAAGGACGTCAGTAAAGGAAAGTTTCGGAGGCAACACCATTTCTGCCATTTAATTCACGTCTGTGGCTCCATTAATTTTTCCGATGTTGTACCTGTGGATCAACTGAAGTAGAAACAGAGGACCCCATGACAGAAACCTTCCAGGCAGGAATGACCTTTGTTGGAATGGAAGTCCCGGAGCAACCGAAAGGAGTTGCGACTGCACCAGCGCAGGAAAGCGTGCCCCGAACAACTCCAGGCACATACTCAAGAGTCAAGAGGTGGAATGTAGAAAGAAGTAAGAGAAGCACAAGGCCAATGGCCAATGGGTGAAGAGGCGATAGAAGGGATATCCGAGATCTTATGAATTTGGCCAGGGCAGTTCAAGAGAGCCGACAGAAAGGGCCTGTGATGACGAGTCCAAAGAAGGAGCGGGAAGATCATCCAACACAGTGGGAACAACAACCATAGGAGGCCCTGCCACCACCTCAGCAAGAGGAGAAGCCATGGTACAAAGGCTCGGCCGGCACCGCAGCTGGGGGACAAGAACAGAGAACTCTCAATTTAGTGAGGAGGCTTTTCATTTCCCAAAAATCGCCTATGCAATCCTTGCACATCCACAGTGCCCATACCGGAATAACCCTTATTTTGAGCAGCCTGACACATTCAATGTGTCGGGCTGCTCAAAGAAAGGGGATTCAAAATGAAAGCACTTGGAGCAACCGTCACAGAGCAACATTTTTCCATTGCCAGAGTTCTCAAACTTGCAGTTCACGGAGTTCACCTGACAGTATTTTTCACCTGCAGAAGAATGCAGTGAGTGAGGAAGTCGAGAATCTCGAATTCGGGGTCTCCATGATGATAGGCGCAGCAATTCTGGAAAAATCAAAGTCAAAGCACACGAGGAAGAGACAGAGAAAACAGGAGATTTGAGGACGCAATGAGAAAAGCAGAGATAGCCAAGAAAATGGATAGAAAGAAGAAAATGAGCCCAGAAAAAAACATAATTTGAGAGAAAGAGAGAAAAACCAAAAACAAGAAACAGAAACAAACTGCCAATCAAATCCAAAAATCGGGTCCTTCAAAAATGCGGAATTCGCGGAATATGCAAACTGAGGCTGCAGTGCGAATCAAAACCCCCAAACTTACTGGAACCACCGCTGGTTCCCCGCCCACGAAATCATTAGACAAAGTCCCGTGTCATTTTAGAAATAAAACCCAACGCCAGTGGATTGACGCGCAAACGTTCAGTGCACCAGGCACCACGTCATAACAATTTTAAAACAGGGACAATTATGATCAATGGATATTGGATGGCAACTTGCCAACATGGGAGGCGCGTCAAAAGCCACATAAGGCGGAGGTAGGTAGCAACCAATGTTGCGGTAAAAATTGCCATGGGGCAATATGGTCCAATTTTTCCCAAGGGTGAGGCAAAAGGGCAAATTTTGTATTTTAAAATGCCGGCCAGTTAAAAAAAAAAAATAACAGGAAAAAAAAACAACAACAAACACAATGAAATCAAGAATGGTGTCAAACCTTGTCTTTGTCCGGTCATTGAAAAATATCAGCGAAGAATCATGTCATGTCCACATTAAAATTGCCAGAATGAACGTGGAATAAAGTGAACCAAGAAAATGTGTTGTTGTGCATAAAAATCACAAACAGAAATTCCTTGAAATGTGTTGGTAGAAGAAAGAAAGTGGGGGAAGCAAATTAGAAAAATGGCAAAAACGGACTACCTACCTAGGTTTTGTAATTGGGTCTAATCATTAACGGGAGGAATCTAACCTGGAGTGGACTATCTGAATGAATTGCTTCTCTGAGATATTTAAAACTTCTGGGAGGAGATGCAATCTGTTCCACATAATGAGGTATTGCATGAAAAATGCATGCCGATCCACATTTTTCAAAACTATAGGAGGGACAAATGATAAAAAACCGCCTGCCCTTGTAGGAAGCGTAGGGCCTATTTGTTTTGAAGCTCCAAGGTCCATCACCCCAACCCCCACATCTGTTTATGCATTTCCTGAAAGAAGAGAGACCATGCAAAACTCTTCTGAGTTCTAGTGTTTCCCAACCAAGATCATTGATGAGGGAGGTGACACTCATATCAAACGAGAAATTGCCCGAGACAAATCTTGCAGCTCGCCTCTGCACAGCCTCAAGTGCATCAATGTGGCACCTCTGAAATGGAGCCCAGGAAGTTGTGGAATATTCCAAAATGGACCTAACAGTTGAGAAATACAAGATGGTTTTCACACGTTTAGATGCATAACCATAATTCCTAATGAGAAATTTCAGTCGATTTGAAGCTCTCTTCACCAAATTATGGATGTGTGGTGCCCAATTTAGTTGACTGTTAAACAGTAGACCCAAATTTAAGAGCCTGAGGCCTGGAAAGAGCAGTGTGCCCAACCCTATAATCATTTTTGATTGGTGATGCAGAAGTGGAAAATGACATAACAGAAGTCTTTGAGGCGTTTATATCCATGCAGTTTTCAATGCACCAGTCAGCAATAAAGTCAAGATCCCGCTGCAGAAGTGCAGAGTCATCATTGGTGGACACGATGCGATACAACTTGCAAACCAAACTGCCCCCAATCAAACCAAACTCAACCTAGTTTCTAGTTTCTAGTTTTTTATATTTATTATTCACAAACCAAAAATTGAATTTCATCAACTCACCAATAGACCGATCCAGTAGACCAGCAACACATGCGAGGTGAAATGAAGTCCAATGATGCGCTTACCTAACCTAACCCAACCTGCAATTCTGCGAAATTCGCTCGTTATGCGAACCGCCATGTCTCCAATTGGTCCGCATTTTCGTTTGTCCCCAAAAATCGACAAAATCAACGGTGAGAGGAGCACGAACCAAAGACAAATGCACCGTGGGGAAAGGTCAGGTGTGTCAAAACAGCGTTTGAAGGATATACGGATCAGGGTTGAGCATAGGGGGGGGGGGGTAGGGGGGTTACCCTCCCCCCTGGCCTTCGGCCGAGGTTACCCCCCCCCCAGCCTTTTTCCGACGGTACCCTTGGCGAAGGCCAAGGGTACCGTCGGAAAAAGGTGGAAAAGAGTCCTGGTGTGTGTGCAGGGCACACACCAGGACTTCAATAGGAGCAACATTGTTTCTTTGTACTTTCTGTTTTGATTCCCCTGCCTGAAAAAGGCTAGGGGGGGGGGGTAACCTCTGCCTTTGGCCGAGGTTACCCCCCCCCCTACCCCCCACCCTAGAATGTTGCTGTCAAAGTCCTTCCTGGTGTGTGCCCTGAACACACCAGGAAGGACTTCATTAGCAACATTCTGTTTCTTTTGTACCTACTTCCTTTTTGATTCCCCTGCCGGAAAAAGGCCAGGGGGGGGGGGGTAACCTCGGCCTTTGGCTCAGGTTATCCCCTATCCTTTTTCCAAGGGTACCTTTGGCCAAAGTCCTCGTGTGTCCTGCACACACCAAGAAGGACTTCAATAGCAACATTCTGTTTCTTTTGTAATTCCTGTTTTGATTCCCCTGCTGGAAAAAGGCTAGGGGGGGGTAACCTCGACCTTCGGCCGATGTTGCCCCCTAGCCTTTTTCCGAGGGGACCCTTGGCCGAAGTCCTGGTGTGTGCCCTGCACACCCCAGGACTTCAATAGCTACATTCTGTTCTTTGTACTTTCTGTTTTGATTTACAGAAAATGGTAAAATGAAAAAAAAACTCATCCAGAAAGTCGTGTCTGACAGGTATTTCCTTACTCCATCTATTGCGACTGCAAACCCTCCAGGATAAGGTAAAAAGGACCTGAATGTCGTAAAATGGCATCTGAGGAACCCTAATTTTTCAAAAAAGCTTCAGCTTTTTTGAAAAATTAGGGTTCCTCAGATGATTTTACGACATTTCAGGTCCTTTTTACCTTATCCTGGAGGGTTTGCAGTCGCAATAGATGGAGTAAGGAAATACCTGTCAGACACGACTTTCTGGATGAGTTTTTTTTCATTTTACCATTTTCTGTAAATCAAAACAGAAAGTACAAAAGAAACAGAATGTAGCTATTGAAGTCCTGGGGTGTGCAGGGCACACACCAGGACTTCGGCCAAGGGTCCCCTCGGAAAAAGGCTAGGGGGCAACATCGGCCGAAGGTCGAGGTTACCCCCCCCTAGCCTTTTTCCAGCAGGGGAATCAAAACAGGAATTACAAAAGAAACAGAATGTTGCTATTGAAGTCCTTCTTGGTGTGTGCAGGACACACGAGGACTTTGGCCAAAGGTACCCTTGGAAAAAGGATAGGGGATAACCTGAGCCAAAGGCCGAGGTTACCCCCCCCCCTGGCCTTTTTCCGGCAGGGGAATCAAAAAGGAAGTAGGTACAAAAGAAACAGAATGTTGCTAATGAAGTCCTTCCTGGTGTGTTCAGGGCACACACCAGGAAGGACTTTGACAGCAACATTCTAGGGTGGGGGGTAGGGGGGGGGGGTAACCTCGGCAAAGGCAGAGGTTACCCCCCCCTAGCCTTTTCAGGCAGGGGAATCAAAACAGAAAGTACAAAGAAACAATGTTGCTCCTATTGAAGTCCTGGTGTGTGCCCTGCACACCACCAGGACTCTTTTCCCACCTTTTTCCGACGGTACCCTTGGCCTTCGGCCAAGGGTACCGTCGGAAAAGGCTGGGGGGGGGGGGTAACCTCGGCCGAAGGCCAGGGGGGAGGGTAACCCCCTACCCCCCCCCCCCCTATGCTCAACCCTGATCCGTATATCCTTCAAACGCTGTTTTGACACACCTGACCTTTCCCCCGGTGCATTTGTCTTTGGTTCGTGCTCCTCTCACCGTTGATTTTGTCGATTTTTGGGGACAAACGAAAATGCGGACCAATTGGAGACATGGCGGTTCGCATAACGAGCGAATTTCGCAGAATTGCAGGTTGGGTTAGGTTAGGTAAGCGCATCATTG
>JASGXE010013092.1:0-10545 GCA_030068105.1 Sinentomon sp. SZTP_YWyxl
TGCAAAAACGGGTACGCGATTCTGGCAGTTCGTATATGAAAACAGGATAACTTCCAGGACTCAAGCAAAAAGCACTGTGATATCAAAACGAGCAAAAATGTGCGGAACATTTAACATAACATTCTTCCGTGTCCCAGCGCAAGAAATCGATATCATCTAACACAATACAAAAACGATAATCTCAATAATTTTAAACACATAAAGCCCTGTAAAAAGCCTCGTAACCCAGAAAGGTCTTGTAAAAGACTTGTAAAGTCTTGTACCCCAGAGATTCAGGGGGATCCATGGATTAGATCGCATCCCGATGGAATGAGACCGATTGGCCATTATTAAAATTATATTGCATCTGTATCTCTTCAGACCTCTCTGCGTGGTATCCACCCCCTATTATAGACAACCGTCCAGCCCCCTCTGTATTTCTCAATATCCTCCCCCAAAACTCTCCAGACGTTCTATACACGCTGTGTATAGAACGTCTGGAGAGTTTACTTGGCGACGCCGTGCACTTTCCCGTCGGACAAGGGGGCCAGAAGATCATCCGGACGTGACACATTTCGTGAGACATTTTTTCATACTCGCTTCAATATCGTTCGTGAGCCACAACCCAGGTGGGGCTGAAATGCTGGCTGTTCCAGACAAGTTCTTCTGGACAGAGATCCAATGTCACCCGTCACAGAGTATCGATAACACCACACTCATGTGCTTTAGAATACTCTATAGATACTGTGTATGTACGACCGAACAAACATATCATTGCTGCGCGATTGCAAAATACGCCCACAATAAGAAATCAAAAAGATCATACCATCGTATACCTCTTCACCAGCCTTGTAATTGAAAAACAGTTGATCCTTGGCGGATGGTAATGGTGCAAGACGGTGCTCAATCTCCGTGGGAAATGTGGGCTTTCGGAATTCAATCTTCGACCAATCAACTTCTCCAGTACTTTTCCTCGGCAGAGCAGCCTGTGAATGTTTCGCAAAAAATATTTTATACTTTTTTCAAAAACTGTATTCCAAACGAGCTCAAATTCGAGAGTTGCTTGCAAAATGAATTTCTCAGGTTTTTTCTTTGTCAGGCCTTCGCACCTCTCGAACTGCGATCATTTTGGCCCAGCAGTCGCCGTCCACCGCAGGCCAAAGTGTTTTTTGTCAAGACCAAAGTTGCAAGCGCTCCCTTCGAAGGATTTACCATCCGTGTGACTGAATTTTTTAAATTGTATGTGCAAAATTGAAGATTTAGCTATTTTGCTAAAAAAAACCTCATGGAATGTCCCAGAAAGACGAAGCGGCCATTGTCTGACCTCTCATTTAAAATGGAATTGTGGATTTGGTGTCAAACTTCCAAGTAAGGCTAAAATAACCTCTCCCTTTTCCCAGTGCTCCAGCGACCGGGATATAATTTTGAGAACTCACGATTACTGGGTCATTTTACAGGTACATTGCACCAATACTTTGAACAACAAAATTGACACAGAAAATTATTCAGAGATTTTTTGTTCCTTTGACCCTCAAAGGAGGGCTCTGATGATAGAATGACACGTTCGACCTCCAGCAGCGACCCAGAGAAATCTGGTTGAATACATGCAACAGGAAATCGGTAGAGAAGCTAGAGGGAGAGACAGAGATAGAGAAGAGAGAAGAGAAGAGAGAGAGAGAGAGAGAGAGAGAGAGAGAGAGAGGCAAGAGAGAGAGAGCACACGCCCCACACCACAAGCCAGAACACAAATCTACACAGCAGGCAACGTTAGACTCCATTGGCACAACAAGATTGCCGTAAGATTGAAGTAGTAAATCTCAATTTTGGAAAAGCTTGCTTTGCCAATATTTCCGCAAGGTTGTCCTCACAAGACGCTCTGTTCTTCACCTTCGTTGAAAGGGTTCAACTTTGGTCATCGAGGTTCGACGACAGACGATAACACAAGAGAGCTGACTTCTTTCCAAACTGAATACGAGGTTGGTCATCCGACTGTAAAATGCAAGGCTAAATTACACAATTCGCAAGCTACAACGATAAAAATGATTTTCCTGACCTTGCCCTCGGCTACGAAACCAAGGAGGAAAGCAAACAGTATGACACGCCAGCAGACCATGGTGATCAAACTATCTTCACTTCCGACTTTAGTCACCACTGCGAAGTGACAAACACGACGGATAATAGGTACTGCTGCTTATCGCAAGCCGCTTATGTTTCTGTACGAACTTGAAATTCTTTATCAGTGATGTAGCCACTTGAAACCACCATTCGTTATTAGGCATGTAGCGTACGAACTACGGTTTTGAATCCAGCGTTTGACATTTTTTTTCAACTTCTTGCAACATTCTTGCTGGAAATTCCTATAGACATTGAAATCGTGTTGCCATTTTATCGATTTCCACATTTTCGACGCAGCCTCAGTTTTACGAGTTTCAACTGCAACACGGAAGCAACTCAATATCTGATGTCCAATAACTTACGTCCAATGTTGTACCAAAGTTGAGGTCCAATAATTCACGCTGTTATGCAAACATTGAATTCAATTGAGGTTGGTTGGCATTATACGGGCAACGTAATTCCCCATTTCACATGCGCCGCAAAACACATTACACGAAGGAATGCATTTAACGGCGCATACTAGATGGGGAATAACATTGCCCCGTGCTACAAAAGTCTGACAAAAATCTCCTATGGCCCGAGTATTTAGAATGGCTGCATGTTTTACAAGAATTATCAACGCTGGGTAAACAAGAGGCGCGCGATGCGATATTTTCACAATTGGGAGCTCAACGTTCTCGCCCCGACACCTCCTGCCCTGACAACCTAAACCCGACTCTGTCAGCATTGAACGAGATCAACTTGCGCTCCATGAACGAGCCATAAAATTCTTCAATGGAAGATTTGATGTGTGTTTCTTGTGAATTGGTCTTCGGTTTCTCAACCGCTGCATGCGTTGCTGTATCGCACCCAATTGTCATTTTTAAGTTTTGGCTGCCTCCGTTTATCTTTCACATCTCGCCACCGCTTCCTTCGCCTGCCAACTTACATCTGACTTCCTCTTTCATTCTTTTTTAGTATTAACTTCTCTGTGCGGAAGATTTACTCCACATTTCCTGACAATCGAAACAATATCGCAAAGTTAAAATTTTCTGCATCATCGTTTTGCCCCCCCCCCCATTTTTCAATATCTTCTCTTTTCATTGCTGTACATTTTGTTTCGCAAGAAGTGTGGGTGGAGTCACCAGAAACTGGCGAAAATTTTGAATATTTACTTGAATTCACTAAGCTTGACGAAAAATTGGTGTGTTTTCACTAAGTAACCGTATAAATCTCCGAATATCCGATGAGAAAAAATATATTGACAAAATAGATATTCAAAAACGCTTGAGAAACTGATTTATCGTTTTTTCGATTTTGAAATGGAGGCAGATATCGCCATTCGTGAGCAACCAAAAAATTCTTGTTGTGTGAGGCATGGAATCAGAAGGTCAAATGATCGGAATTCGAGGAAAGGGGACCCAGCCATCCCATGCTAATTTTTTCTATTTAAGTTTTCTGGTAATTTTGTGAGATTGATGAAAGTGATAAATGGGAGGAAGCTCTGACAGGTCCGATCAGTCACTACAAAAGTGCGTTATTTGAGAAAGATACACGTTTTCGAATACGAAAATTACTAGAAATTATGTGCTTGACTTCCCATTTCTGCAGATTCAAGATAGACAGCTTACGATTGCACCTGTCTCTGCGCAAGGAGTAATTTTGGACCTATTTTACTTGTGGCTTCTTCGGTACCATTGCGCATTTCTCATATGCAACCCCTAAGTCCTTTCGAATGGCAGTTACAGCGTTTTCTAAACAACAAACTGTCATCGAAATGATGGGTCGGTCGTGTTTGATTTAAATTCAAATATTGATCGTTCCCATATGTTATCTTCAAGTCGTATTCGCATTTAACTTCACCCCTATGGTGATTTTAGGGTTTTTCCTGTCGCGAGGGATGGAAACTTAAGTTCGCATTTTATATGGCAAAATCATCTGCGAATCTCGCAGGCAGGATGGAGTCTGAGCGGTTTAGCTGCCTATCCTATTTTGTCGCCTAGGAGTATTTTGTCGCAGGTTTTGCCTTATCAGGAGAAAGGTAATTTAAATTATCTCACGGAAACAATGCTGCGCAGGTTCATTGGTGAATCACAAAGGTTGCTTGCTGATAATCTCTTTACGTGTCAAATGCGGAACCAATTAGTTTCACTTCTTGTATTCCAATCTTGGGGCAATTTTCTCCACTGATGTTACAAAATTAGGCTTTTGGGTCCGATCAAAAAATTCATTGCGACTTGCTGGTTGGTTACAAATACCGGCGACTAATATGATCGAAAATTCGAAAACAATATGCGTCTCCGGTTCATAATTTGATATCTGAGTCGACAATTGTCTTAGAGTTGCGGACGCGTTTGAATTTTACAGCGCTGGCGATTTTATCATGCATTCATAACAGTGGGACAAAACATAGTAGCATTACTCGTTCCAAAAAACATAGATTACGACATGTCAGAAACATTGTGTCAGATATCAGATATGACAGGTGTGTCAGATATTCGCAGAAAATTCCGGTCCAAAACTCGGCTTCTCAGGCATTACTCGTAAAATAGTGAAACTTCTAAATGCTAAATGCTTGGATTTATCCCGTCTAAATGCTTGGATTCCCGTGTTCCGAAATCCCGTCTAAATGCTTGGATTTATTTACGTACTGCATTACATAAAAGTTACCTCAATCTGCATTTTCCTTCCTGCATTCATAAGAAATTTACGATGCTTTATCCAGATAATGATACCCTGTTCTGTATGCTATCACACGGAAAACCGCAAATACCTCTTCGTCGACACCATGTCCAATGAAGGCGACATTTTTTGGACTTGTCATTGACAACGGGTATTCTGTGTTATGACACTGATGTAACCTGATTCCGCATGATTGTATCTTGGGTGTATCTTGATTTATGATACTGATGTAACCTGGTTCTCTGTGATTGTATCTTTTGTGTATCTTGTATTTATTATATTGATGTAACCTGGTTCTTATGATTGTATCTTGGGTGTATCCTGTACTTATAATACTGATGCAACCTGATTCTGTATGATATTGTATCCTGAGTGTATCTTGTATTTATGATACTGGTGCAACCTGATTCTGTATGATTGTATCCTGAGTGTAGGTATCTTGTATATCTGTTATGCCCAATTGCACCAACAAGGATCAAGCACTGATCTCGGATCAAACACTGATCCGAGATCAAGCATAGGGGTTTAACATTGCCTGATCCAGGATCAGAGCTTGATCCGAGATCAAAGCTTGATCCACGTTGGTGCAACCGGGCATTACTGTTGCAACCTCAATCTGTGCGATTGTTTTAGGATGCATGGCGCTTTGTGTTTGTGTAAACTCTTGCAAGCTGATTCTAAGTGATTGAATTACACCATCCATATGAGCTTGGCCAAAATTTTGCGTTACAATCTTTGCTTGAAAAACAACTGCTTTCCAAACTCTACTCTGATGATAGTGTTGACATACTTTGGATTGACAAACGGAAGCGAAGATTTCCAGGAGATAACGTCCACTTGTATATGACACTGCACTTTCAAATGCTGCTACAACAAAATATCAGTCAGCCTTGGGCTTTGGGCTAAAAATGCGCGAGACTGGCATCTGCTGCAATTTAAAAAATGGTTTTATCACATTGGATCATAAATTTTTTCGGATAACTCAAATTAAAATTTCTGTTGTGTGATTTGAATACGAAAGGACTCATAATGAAGTGGGCTGTCTTGAAGTTGTTTCATCTTTGCAGCACTTTCATTCGTATTTGCTTTCTTATTCGTATTATAAACACATCCAGCAACGCTTTACATCTTTTACCTTCCTTTCTCCCGTATGTAAAAAAAATGAAATAAATAACAGAAATAAAAAGCCACTAAATTTCATGATCATTTTTATTCTTCTAAACTTCCAATAAGTTTCTCTTCTTCATAACGCATGCATCTATTGTCTGATCTTGATGTTTGTGTGCGTCTCGATCCAATCCAAGTACTTGGACAGTCTGGCATATCCTTGTGGGTAGTTCAATTCGCAACCGTCTCTATGACCAAACGACACCACACCGACCTGCTTGAAGGTTCCATCCACGTCAGCATAACTCAGCGAACTGCCGCTGTCGCCCTGGAAAGGAACGAGAAGAAATTGAAGTAGATTTTTCATGATAGAAGAGAAGCAGGAAAAGAGCACAAAAATGTTAAATTCTATTACATAGATTTTTCCTTACCGCTGACAACTCTGGAAGAGTCCAGGAGGTTTGTTTTTTAATGTTCACGGCATAAATGTCGACAAAAAATAACGGATTTTTAAAAGAGTTTCAAATCATAATTAAAATCTGTATTTTATTGCATTTTGTTTAGCAGCAGTATTCGAACAGAATATTGGTCGTTAAATTACACAAAAACGGCAAAGGCAACAAATATCCCAAAATGAAATGGGGTTTGCATGATATTTCCTTTCGCACTGTGATGACAAGTGGGTTCTACATCCATGAAATATTTCAACACTGCACAAATTGTGCAAAAAAAAGTCAATGACAACAAATATCCCCAAATGTCCACGGGTTTTGTGTGATATTTCCTTTGACAGTGTGATGCCAGAGGTTTGATCGATTTGATTGGCTCCGTTTCATATAACATGTGGACATTGCAAAAGTTACAAACCAATGGAACAAAATATGTTGAATACATCATGAAAAGAAGCTCATTCCAAGAAATGAAATCAAAAAGCCTCATTAAAACGACAACAAATACCACCGAGGAATTAAACAGCAAAATTGAGGTGAGACGTGAACATTGTTAGGCCTAGTCGATGGAGGTCTCAAAGAGTGCACTAAGACGTGCTTTCGGTAAATTTATGGAAATGGGGGTTTCAAATATTTTTGCCGGCAAGGAATTCCAGTCCGAAATCGTTCGCTGAAGAAAACAGCATTTCTGCATATCAGTTCTGGGGCATGGAAGAGTCCTTATTTTGAATTGGTGGTCATGCCGAGAAATGTATGTAGGTCTCTGAATTAATGGCAAAAATTCACCCCAACCACCAACATTAGAAACCACTTTGAACTGGCAAATTATCCTGCTGATTTTTCTTCTGATGTATAGCGGAGTCCAGTTTAATTTTGAAATCGTCTCAGACGCAGGTTGAGTGAGTTTTAAAATCCAACCCTTCTAATTTCACAGATATTTAGCATATTGGCCTAATTACTGCTTAAATTTTTGTAAAAATTTTAGTGCACCATTACAGTGTTCGTGAGAGATGATACAAACGTTTTGAAACCGCCGTTTGAAAGTAGTTCTTTCTGTCCTGAAGTTTGAAAGGAGCAATCTTTATCCGCCATGGATCTGTTGTGGGCATCATTATCACAACAAACTTTGATATTCCCAGGTCGGTTTTACGTGTTCAAATTTCGTGGAGTCTCTCAGGTGTCTGTCAATGATGTCAGATTGCATATTTATGTATTGCATGCACTGCGGCATGTTGGTAGTGCTCTGCACAGACTTAAAAAAGTTTGAACACGAAAGCATTAGCAAGGCCTAGCTTGCTAGACTAGCTCGGCTGCCGTCAAAGACGGAATGCAATAGCAGAATCCGGCGCATGTCCGTTTTGTTGTAAATTGCTCACTTTGTGTGTGGCAGTTAAAATTTCAGACACAGGCATGTGAGTGTGACGTCATTTGACAGAATTCGATTGGCTTGTGTGCGAGGGTGTTTCTGATAAGGGAAGCTTCAGATAATGTCCCACTTAACAGTACGGATTTTTCTGGGCTTAATATCGAAGCATTCCTTTGTCGTAGTGCTAGGAAGATCTAGTTGCTGGTAGACGCAGTTTCTGAATTTCAGTACCGTTTCTCACATATACCAAGGCTCTAAGTGGGACATAAACTCTCGAAATGCTCATACATTGATCGGGTGGCAAGCTTTTTTGCTACAAAAGCCAGCTGTTAGTAGATATTAGCGGTTATGACGCAACTTCTCTTTTCGGTACAATATGCTGTTAGTCATTGAGTGAACTTACGCTGCAGATTCCTTTTCCGTTGTTTCCTGAGGTGCATATTGTCGTGTCCTGTACAACGCCGAAAACAGAATTGCAGACGTAGTTGCTGATCACTTGAAGATCCACTTCACGAAGAGTAGGACTGATTGTTTCCACTTCTGTAAAAACGAATATCACATTAAATTAATTAATTTTTAATTCGTGTTTTTTTAATTTTCTTTGAGTCAGGTGTCTGTTGTCAGTGGTCGGCATATCAGGTGGACAAAGCAGACTACACGACCATGCCAAAAAATTAAAAATAATAAGTTTCAAAAATCTAAAACGGGTTGCTGGAACAACGTCTAATTTTTTACTGATTATTGACTAATTTTACGTCGGAATAACGTCTAATCGGAATAACGTCTAATCTGAATGACGCTAAGTCTGAAAAACGTCTCCCGGAATAACGTCAATCCGGAATGACGTCAAACCGGAATAACGTCTGATTTTTAACGTGGAAAATGGCGGTGTGTTGTCTGGTGGACATTTTTGCAACGTTGATATTAATTCTCGCTGGGTCTGTAATCCGATAACACATTCTCACCTTACCCAACCTAACCTAACCTAACAGAAAATTATTTTTACTTAACCTTTACCTAACGCAACCTGTCCTCCTCAAATTCTGTGTATCTGACAATTTCTGGTGTCGATAAATTAGCAACATCGCATTGAGAACATTTTCGAAAGCCAAATTAGACGTTCCAAAAATTACATGTTATTCCGATTAGACGTTATTCCGATCAGACGTTATTCCCGTTACACGTAAAATTAGACCTCATTCATTGTGAAGATTCCAATTCGAAGCACATTTTCCGAACTTCACGATTCGGGATTGGCAATGACGATTTTGTAGATTTTGATCCCATGATCAATCGTGATTATCAAAGTGCGTAATGTGCATAAATGCTCATAACGAGGATGCACTACCTTTTGCAAGTTTCCTCGCTCTTATGGTTTGAAATCATGCAATTTCCCAAATGATTGTTGATCCCTTGTGAATTGCAGAAGAACGCACTTTTATGGAGTATTCGTTGCTAAAGGACTTCCACAAATCCCAACCGAGCTCATCACAGCAGCAACGCCACGCCGCAAATTTCGATGCTATGATTATGATCATAAAATGTCTTACCTGTGCTTTTTAATTTTTTTTTTTTTGGTTTTTTCAATCTTCACTATATCCGGTTGCACGAAAGAGGTTATTATCGCACCAGACTTCGAGAAGCCCTACCAAAGGGCGCTAAAAAAATTATGTTACTGTATTGGTTTTTTTAGGCGGTGGATTTCTTGGTGGGATAGATTGCAACTTTATGTCAAGATAAAACGCAAATTATATCTAGTAGTGGAGGTGATTCCATCCTACTCAAATCATCATACTTTTCAGCGGCGATATCATCAAGGAGTTGGCGCAACTCGCCGAGGAATTAGCATAAATGACGAAACCTTTGACGCTTCTTCATATCTCCGCCGCAGGTGGCTTTGCCGACACAACCTGACCAGATTATAATGTTAAATGTTTTCTAAGAAACAACGCCGATAAATCGATTTAACGCCTCTGGGCAAAGTTTACCTGTGGTGCGTCAAGCCACTGCTAAAGAATATTTTGTTTTTTCGAAAACAATTCAAACTTCTGCTGATGTAACTTACGATCACTATTAGCATTCCCCATCCAATCGCCTTTAGGGTGTCGCCCTGAAATGTGTTGTTTATCTGACTGTAGGGTGGCAGGCAAATGGGTCTGATCTTATCTGCAAAACGTGTGAGAAAACACTCTCAGTTTGAGAACGGTACAGCATCTATTCAGTTACTGTCTGTATGTCCATAATTATGACGATCTGAGGCCGTATATTACAGACAGACATTCAGCTTTTAGAAGGTTTTAAGCGAGTCCTTTTTTCCAATGTTTTTTTTTTTTTTGGATTTTCAATTTTGAAAATTTCTGAGCGAATTGGAACTTGAGAAGAACTTGACGTTGGTTTGCTTCCGGAGTTTGTGTTACGCAAAACAAGAATTCGTTGCGAATAGACGATCGGTGGCATTTTGCGTATCACATGTGCATGGTTTCATTATAATTGTATTTAACCAACCGGGTCCGAAAATCAATCTGGAACAGTGACAAATACGAAGTTATTATTAAGCCATCACACTATGCATTTATCCGATTTGGATCATTACATTCGTCTAGAGTTTACTCTGCCAGCCCGTCATATGTACATTTAACGACTTCCCGTGCGACGGCTGTCTATACATGCAGGCACGAATTTGAAGCACCGAATAGGTAAATGTAATAAATTGGGAGTAAAGTGATTCGTTAGCAACTCTTAACCGCAACGAAAAATTCCTAACGATTCATGCAATAGCATAAAAGGAGCGACAACAGGAATGACATGCCGTAGAAGGAACAGATAAACTGACTGGCCAAAATTTCAAATTAGGCGCATACCAGTAAA
>JASGXE010013125.1:0-12573 GCA_030068105.1 Sinentomon sp. SZTP_YWyxl
CGTCCACTCAGGATGTTCAGTTATGAGGCATCGAATTATTCCTTTCAAGCTCCTGATTACTCTTTCAGATACCTATATTCGACTGATGATGCTGAACAGTGGATGTTACATGCTCAATGTTGTAAGTTTTGCAGAACAACTCAAACTTAGCAGAACAGAATATTGATGCTTTGTCTGTAGTTAAAGAAATTGGTGTACCAAAACGACATATTATATCACGGATGTGTGTCAAAACATTGTCAGTAGTGACAGCTCTCATGGGGAATATCTCTGTCCACTTGGAACAGTTTTCGACCACAACCAAGAGATATTTATTTCTGGCTAAATCAAATACAAACTCGCAAACATCAAGGCTCCACCCTAACATTGGGTAGTTCTGAATTGCAATTTGCCCCATTTTGGCTCCAAATGGCTTACTGTTACTACTTTTTCTGGTTTGACACACATGGCATGCACGGATGATACGGCGAACTTGTTTAGATAAAGAGCGAAAATGAGCAATTCTCTTTATCTTGTCCAACGTTTTCCGGATACCAACATGACCAAAATCAGGTGACTGATGCAAACCCATAACAAATGATTCAACGGCATGATCAGGGATAAAGACACAATAGACACCATCCTTATTTAAATGATAAATTATGCCATCCTTGACCTTGAATAGAAAAGACTTTTTCTTGAGTGGACCTTTAACATCAGGACCAAGACGAAGAAAATCGTACATTCGGTTCAAAAATGGATCCTTCTTTTGCTCTATTCTGATCTTATTGAGATCAAACAGAACCCTGTCTTGCATATACAGATGATTTATGATCCATCTTTCCACCGAAAGCACATTTGACTCTAGTAAAAAATTATTCTGGCAAGAAGAGGTTACTTGTCTCACACCCTGTTCCTGTTCTGGCTGGTCAAAATCCAATTTAACGCCACTATCTGGCATATTCACCACTAAACTCAGGCTATCCACTCCCAGCAAATGCTCACTCACTTTTTCATCAATGCTTTCTTCCTTTGTCTTTTCAGATTCAGAAGTGGACAAGGAAGTTGAAACTCCACCATCTTCCAGCTCACTCATGTCAACCAACGGAACTGGCGTATACTCACTGGCATACCAAGAATGTTCATATTTAGAAATATCATCTTGTGGCTCAATTGTTTTTCTACCAAAGGGCAACACAGAACCAAACACAGCATTGGAGTTATTTGGCAATATAGTTTTGATGTGTTCAGAAACAGTTGGCTTAATGATTAGTTTTTCTATGGCTTTCGGACATAAACTGCTCAAATCAAACAAATAATAATAATAACTCTTCCAGTCTCCTGTTCGTACATGAGAGTTAACAACTGTAACCGACCAAACAAATTTCTTAAACTTTCTTCCTGTCGTGTAAAAAGCGGAAGGAAAAAACAGCATCATTTGCACAAAAAATTTGTGCACGAATCATTTCACCATGCAAAACTACTTTCAAAACGTGGGCCTGGCATTTTCAGTTATTATTAATGGGGAGAGATCGTTTCATTTTATCGAAATCTGCTGGAGAATGACAATTGTGTTGACTTTCAGGACGAATCGCACGGCATTTTCCTCGGTTGGGTTTCACGGTTGAAATGCCATGCAATTGCCAGTTGTCGTCTTATATTTGCAATGTATTCAATCGTGGAAGTCAACACAGATTGTCATTTTAAAATCATTTTACCGGGCGAAATGTCGAAGTCTGAAGAAATTATTGCAATAGAGCTACTGCAGTCTTCGACCACGCACCAAAAATGGCAAGCAAAAGAAGACGAACCTGACACACGCCGCCCACCACCCCGCCGCAAAAATCACACTGAACTGTTTGCTTGTTGTGTTTGTGTTTTGGTTACGAGTTTTCGGATTGTCGAGGAATGAAAACAAACGCGACCATCCACTTGAGATCAGGATCGAGAGTGAGAGGGGACGGCAGGAGAAGAGGAATGTTGAACATTCGATGCCCTGAAAGCGCATGGTGCCAACTGAAGTGATTCTTGAATCAGGCGCATGATTTACATGCGCCGTTTGACGCATGAGTTATTCTGGTGCCAGGCCTTTGGATTTGGCACAGGAATTGCTCTTCAGAGTCCACCCTGAGTAAATTGCGAGAGTCAGACGCGCGATTTACCCGCGCCACTTGGCGCTTGAGTCGCTTTGGTGCCTGGCTCATGGTTTTGGCACAAGATTTGTTGTTGTGAGTCAACTGAGAGTAAAATGTTGTGTCAGGCGCAAGAATCACCAGCGCCATCAGGCTCTTGGGTGTTTCGTGTGCTTGGTCTTTGAGCTTGGCGCACCAAATGCCAGCTGGGTAAGCTTGAAAAACGCTTCCACTTCACTGAGGACTTCGCGGGTATTTTGGTACCGCAATTTTTCATTTGGCACTTGTGTGCCTGACTTGGAAATTTTACTCATACTTTCTGTCTGATTCTGGCAATCAAAATTTCAATGGATCCTGATGGTATTCTGTGGCATTAACCTTTTGATCAGGTACAAACACATTTTATTTTTATTCGACTTTCATTTTTTATCGTCTTGTTTGTTTGTGCTTGTGTTTCTTTGACACTGGCCGGCACTTTGAAATATTCAAAATTCAATTGCCTCTGCGGCATGAAATTGGTAACAGTGTTGCCAGATCGCGGGTTTTCCCGCGAAATTCCGCTAGTTTTTAAGCTTCCCCGCGGGAAAATTTTGGGTTTCGTGGGTTGCGGTTTTTCGCAGGTTCAGCTCCACAGTTCGCGGTTTTTCCGCTTGTTTTTCCGGCAGATTTTTTTTTGTTCTTGGTTTCTGGTTTTTGCCAGTTTTTGGTGGATTTTTCGATTTTTTCTTGTTTTGGAACATATTATTTTGCGAGTAAAAATTCGATCCATCCTGTCTGGACTGTCTGAGTTGATTTGGATTCATGATAAATTCTTTTGCAGAAATTTTTTGTTTTTGATTTCTGGTTTTTGGTGGAGTTTTTCCATTTTTTTCTTATTTTGGAACAAAGTTGCCCATTTTGCAAGTTACTCAATTCATATACTGACTTTCTCAGAGTTGGTTGGATTCATGATGAATTCTTTTGTCATTCATTCGTTGTTCGCGAATCGCATTCCACAAATCACATTTCATTTGAACAACGGCAGAAAAAACCAGCATTGACCGCCAAACAACGAGAAAATATTGCATGGTCAGAGGTGGAAAGGAAAACTTTTTTGCAGTGTGGGAATCAATGTGGTTGGAGAAATCTTTTTTTATTTTAAAAACTTTGGCAATTTTTTGTGGAATTTTTTTTTGAATTTGAGGAAATTCATTTCATTCACCACAATGACATCCGGAGGTTCCTTTGCCCACAATGTTCGGTAGGTATCGGTTCTGTTGTCACGACTCACGAAACTTTCATTTCAGAAATTGGGTGGAATGTCAGATTTCCCGCAATTGTGTGTTTTTGTCGCCCGCGGTGGCTGCGGTTTTTTGGCTATTTTCTGAAATTTCTCGCGGTTTTTCCGCGGGTTTTCAAAAAATCATCTGGCAACACTGATTGGTAAAATGTCCTATGACATTGATTATGTACCTAACCTACCTGCATTCTGCAACCTGTGCCATGTTTGGCTTTGACGCTCTCTTTTCCTTTTTTTGACCGATTGCGAATCATCGCATCTGTTTTAAAATTGACTCGACATGGTGCCTGGAAATCTGGTGCACTAAATCGTTGCGCAAAAGTCTGCAGCGGTATTTTATAACATTTTATGACTCTGGACATTGTGTCCTTCATTCGTGCCGGCAGGGGGCCAGCGATGGCTCTTGTAAAAAAATTATAGGCCGCCTTACTTCGGTTTGGATTGCTTTGCTGGGATTGTGCCACCATTCAGGACTAACCTTGTCAAATAACTTCCCTTGCACCCACCAAGCCTCCACTCTAATGACTTGTAGATTCCTCTGAATATCAAAACAAACCCACTGCCCTCAACAATAAATTGTCAACAGGAAAACTTGCTGTCCAAGGAAGGTACCCGTTTTATTCAACAATAAAAGAGAAAGATAAACAATACAAGTTTAAGCAGGTAGGCAGGTTACTTCACAACAATCGATGATTATTCACTGCGCAGGAAGACACCAATGCTCTCCTCACTTCTTTCTGATGACAGTCTCCTTTCCTCGGTTTGAACACAGTATGTGGTTCTGATTGTCTTTTTCCCACTGCTGCGTCTTCTCAGCTGGGTAAAACCCTCCTGAACTCACCACTGTCTCGTGGGAGAGAGTTATCCACACAAGCTCTCCCCCACCAACACTTTCCCAATCACCTTCACTTGCACTCCCTGCTTGGATAAAAAAAAGGATCTCCAACTTCTTTCCTGATCTTCCGTGACAAAGTTTTAAGGATCTTTCTTGTTCGTGAATATCCTTATCCAAGTGGACAGCACTACTCAAGGTTGTCGTCTGTCAAGTGACCCCCATCTGTTTTCATGTGCCAACAGGTCACCTTCTACAGATCACCAGCGTCTGTTTCCTCCGTGACTGGTTCTTTGACCACCAGTCTGCCCAAACCACCTGGGAGCAAACTTTTCCTCAAATCAAAAAACCCACCCCACCCACCTAGAGGAATAGAAAGCAGGAACAAATTAGCACATCCCAACCAATTTGATCAAACAAACGCCACAGGATTAGACCGAGGTCCTGAATGCTGTTTCCCCTTTGATGCAGATCCAGAGACTTCAATGTTCATGCACCAGCCCAAGAGTCAGGTTTTTCAGTCAGGTTTGCAGAGAATTGTGCTTTTTTTTTCTCTCCCTATTTACATGCATTTAATTGAGGTAGGTACCCACCTAACAATATTTGTGACCAAAATCTGAATTTTTATCTTGTGATATGTGCATCTGAGCCTGCTGCAAACTCTTGCCATCGTGACGATGCTGTTGATGAAGTCTTCACTTGAACTGGTTCATTTTTCTTTTTTGTTTGTGTTTTTTTTTCTCCTTGCCACGTCATTGACAAAATGCACTGCATGTCTTTCTGCAGCGATGGTTTGCATCTGCAACCAAGTTTCTTTTTATCACATTTCACGCCGGCAGCACAGAACCTACATGCTGCCTTGGCTCAACCATACGTCAACACTGAGTGTTATTTCGTGGTTTGTGTGGCCATTGGCAAAAAATTATGCATGAACCGGGGATACAACTGTCATATGGCTTTAATGCCTGTGGCCCCCAACTAGTAGTGATAAAATAGATGGATTCATATTTTTTCAGCGCAGTGCCTGGCTTCGGTGGTTGACATTGTTTTTATTCTCAATAACAATAATCAAGTGCAGAAAATTATTGTAGTTTTATTACCTACATATTGTGATCATGTTGTGTCTTAATTTCGAGAATTGGTGTAGAATTGCAGCAGATGCCCCCCCAAAAACATAGGTATGACAAGGAAGTGTTCATAAATAACAATACAAATTTATACAGACAATAAATTCCTGGGAAGAAGAAGAATTGAAATGCGTGGGCCTGGATCGGCGGAAGCTGGAATTGAAGCTCATGCACGCCTGTTTTGAAATTTTGGGGAAAATTGTTGCCAATTTCAATTATCCTAATGCCTCTCCTTGAAATGTTTTGCCCAGCAAGGCCAGTCTTTTCGTTTTTCTGCGCAGGTGGAGAGGATCAGGCCCAAGATCAAGTGGCATTTGCGAGATACTGTCTGTTCTTTGGTAAAAATAAATAATAACCCTCGCGGCGCAGGGTTGAACGCGCTCAATCATATCAGCATGGGATACCAGGAATGCACCTTATCACATGCTGATATGTGCCAATTTCTCATTTCTGGGGGAAAGGACATTGTTTATTCAACACATTGGTTTGTTTCCGAAACTGAGGAGATGAAATTCAATTGTTTATGCACAGAAGTAGGTCTTCATAGGTTTTCGTTTTAAATTTCCTTTTTACCCTTAAAAAGCAAACATAGTGCGACAAGAGAGCAGTTCACGACTAGCGCTCTGTTGGGGAACCGCAAAGTAGATTGTTCACGTTTTTCCATGGCTGCCAGCCTGCGCAGCCGGCTAGTAGGTAGTACTTACATATAATGAATGAATGGCATTACGATGAATGGCATTCATAATGCCGTTTATTGTTAGGCTTGATAGTGCTAGGACCTGTTGTTAAATGCTCTTTTTTTCTTCTCGCATGTGTATGATTTGCTTTTCAAAATAAACTAGGTACCTACCTACATCAGAAAAAGTCAGCAATTTATACAGCACACTAGCTCTGTTACGAGGTAATTGTAATTGATGATGTCACCATTCTTATCATTCAAATAGGGAGCTTGTTCTTCTACCTCAGCCTGAGCTCTTTGCTATTTTAAGCCAAATGTGTTCAAAGAAAACTGGCTTGTTGAAGTACTTCAAGTTGAAATCCCAGGGATCAATTTTGGTTGAAAAGAATCAAAACATCATTGGTGATGCTCTGCACAGTGATGATTGCTCGTCATTAAAAGTAAGAATAATTTCATTTTGATTGATTATTGTGTATCATAAATTTTGCCAAGTCAATTAACCCCTTAAGTTCCCTGGGCGTATAAATACGCCCAAAAAATCCATGCACAAAATTCCCCGGGCGTATATACAGAACTTTTTTTTGTATATACAGCACTTGTGTATGCCCAGCACTTTTTTGGCATGCACTAAAATCTTTGGGTGTATATATCTGTCCTCCGCCATGTTTTTCATGCAAAATTGATGTAAACTGTAAACTGCTGTAAGGTTTTCGGGGTGTTCCCCCAGGGCTTCTTTTCGCCCACATCAACCCATTCATACTTTGCGCCTTGCACACAAACTCATCACACACTGGCGCCATTCATACCAATCATTCACCATCCCTCTCCACTGGTGTTTGGTACCCCTGTATGTGTCTGTGGCTTTATTATGTTTCTGTAACTTGCCGCCACTCTTGGACGGACTAAGTGCTCTTTAACGTCCACATAGTGAATTGCACACGGGACCACCTTCTTAAAGTCCCTTCCGAAGGACTAGAAGACTTGCCACTAAGTCTCCCTTTCTGTCACTGCAGCCAGAATGGAGCGTGACCCAACCCACAAATTCCTACTGTGGCGGGAATCGAACCCACAACCTTCGGATTTGGAGTCAGACCAGCCAACCAACTGAGCCACTGTGTCAGACTGTGTCTCAAGTTTGTAGCGTCGTCTGCACGCCATTTTCAGAATTTCGAATGCACCTCAGCCAAATTTTGTCCTGACATTTTTTTTGTGTTTTGTTCAGAGCAATTCTAGAATTCTAAAGGTTTTACCAGTTGTTTTGAATGGCTTTGTTGGTTTCATTTGCTGTGATTTATGCAGTGGAGTGTACAGTTCTTGTTTTATCATGGTTTCAGAACAAAAAATGGAAAACTTATCAACTGGTGGTGATCACAGGACCTCATTATTGGTGATTAACCTTCTTGATTCGAGGAAGGGTAGAAAGGATTTTAACCAGGGTAACGATAGGGACGAAATCGTCCCGCTGTTGCAGTAGATTCAAAAATTCCCTTCGTTTCTTGTTCCGGAATGAACTTTACTTCCGCAATTTTCAAATTTCCCGCGCAAAAACCCGGGACGTTTTCGACCCAATCGTTGGCGAAGGTCCGCCGCCACTTTTTCCCGCCAAAACGCGAAGGTGAAAAAATCCGTTTTTCGATTTCTGTAAAATGTGTGATTTTCATTTTGATCCGGAATTCCTCCCTGGCAGGTGAGTGAGGTACACATAGTCGGGAATGCTGGGGAGAGGGTTCAGATACCCATTATTGAAAACCGCATTGTTTGGAAACGATTCGTTTGCCTGCAGCAGCACTTGCGACAACGCTGAATGAGAAATGCGAGAAAAAGGGAAAAGAAGATGGAGCGATTTGGTCTTTACAGAGCTGCTTGTTTGAGTTGTTTTCTTTTGTTTACGCTGAAGAGTATCACACAGATCTCGGCTGCGGGGAAGCTCCCTCAAACTCGCCCATCCTCCTCCCATCCCAGTCCACTCCAAAGAAGCAAAACTTGGCCAGACCGGGCCAGAAGACATGCATTTTCATTTCAATTCGATCGAACGAGAATGAGTTTTTGATGTTTCCAAAGGACGTGGAAAGGGGCAAGCATGGCGTGGCCATGGATGGATGTGCATAGATCAATGGGTATGGCTCTGTTGCAGACAGCATGAACAGGAAATTGGGTTCAGCGTTGAAATGACAGAACCATCGGGCGCAGCAACACAGCGAAAGAATTTTGAATGCATTCGGATCTCGGGCCTGGAAAAGCAGCTGGCAATTTTGTTGTCGTTGAGGCCTGTTGGTTTTGTTTTTGTGCAGTCATGCAGAGCGATTTGAATCCAGAGGGCAAGCCATGAATGGCGTTTATTTCAATGCAGAGGTCAAGCCCATGAAACCCCACATTGTGGAAGCTTTCAACTCCAGCATTTCTGAATCAAGTCGCATTTTCTGAATTCAAATTTTGAGGCATGCTGGTTTTTTGCTTATTTATCGACATTTTTGGATGGATTTTCGTAATTTTTTGTTTGCCAGATGTTGCGGGAGGGTTCCATCAAAAAAATTATGCAAAAAAACGAAAATCGATTTTTTTTGTCAAAATAAGGTCGTCACGTGACCAGTCCTTAAGGGCGGGTCTTTTTAGGAACAATCGCATCCAGAAGGTTAAGAAAGTGAATGTGAACCGCTTGTTGATTTGCGCTTTTTGTCAGCACAATCTGATGCTGTTGGAACTGCATTAGGTGGCCATCAGAATAAATATTTTTGATGATGTGCGATGGCTGGTGAAAATTTGAAATTTATCCTTCCAAACTGTTTTTATTTCATCAGGATTGGACAAGAAGGGCCTGAGATACAACATTTTGAAGTGTATACAACATTTTGAAGTGTGCGATTCATTTGTTGCACTTTTTCTAAAAAAAAAACTTGGAATTTTGTGCATTGCATGTGGCGAAAAATTTGGTACGCAAAGGGTTAATTACCTACCTACCTACCTATGCAACCGGTTGAGACATGAGAACTCAAAGACAGCAACATAGAATTTTGGCCCAGACAAAAAAATAGGTACCTAGAACCTAGGTGCCTAGTATGTCAGTATGTGCGGTTTGGATAAGATTGGTCGGTTATACCACGTTTACGGTGAGTTTCTCAAAGTGACTTTGAGTCAAAGTCACTTTGACCACAAAGCAAATTATGCTCTCTTTGAGCACAAAGTGAGATTCAAAGTGAGTTGTCTTTGAAATTGGTGTTTACACTGAAAACCTGCTCAACCTTGCTCAAAGTGAATGACATACCTCCCAAAATTATTCAAGATGCATGCAAGATTTTTTTGCAAACTGTCAGAAAACAGTGCTACGAGCATTGGGGGTGGCTAAAATTGTGTTTTAAGCTTTTTCTACTTAGTCTTAAGACATGGGAATGATGCAGACGGATTTGTTCAACCGATGAATGTTTTGCTATTTTGACACTGAATTTCCATATTGTTTTAGCTGTTATTTGCTGAAGGTGCAAGTTTTTTGTTTTAGTTCAAGATGCCCTCGAAAAAGGATTTGCAGGAGTTGACTGATGAAACCCTATCTCAATCATCCTGGCTGCCATTTTTTGGTCGGTCAGACCATTTTTATAGCATGCAAATTGGGCAGAAACTCCTCCAAATGTGAAAAACACTTTGGCTTCTGTATCATCAATTTTACTTTTTTTTTCAGAAGTACAACTGGCTTCTCCTGACATATTCTTTATATGGCAGGTACACATGCAAACGAAACAAGAAAATCACGAGGACCAAGAACAACCACATGCTTAACAGTTGCACTGAAACCCAACTTAAAATCATTAATGTGGTATTCAGGCCTCAATATCGTGCAAACGGTAACAAAAAAAATTACCTAAGATATCTACCTAGGAATCTCTGTCTTCAGATCCCAAAAGTTAAACCAAATCGAGAACCCCAAATGTGCATTGCCGACAAAAAAGTGCACATTGCTGACAAAAAATCAACACCTGAACAAACTAAAGTGAAAGCCTTGGTATATTGCACCCCTTTATTTCAATAATATTCCACTTTGGAATCAAAATCCCCTCATGGTATGTTGGGTTTGCCAACTGTCTTTGAACTCAAAGTGAGCTCCTGCAACTTGCTTTGAGTATCTCACTTTGAGATGCCTCAAAGTGAGCAAAAGTCAAAGTGAGCTCCTCAAAGTGACTTTGTAAGCCAAAGTGAGAAAAACTGTTTACATTGGTGGAGCTCACTTTGAGGCCTCAAAGTGACCTTTTTAGTGACTTTGAGAGCCACTGTAAACAGGGTATTAGAAAAATTAGAAACTGCTTCTTATTTTTCTTATCTAACAATGCTTTGGTATCCTGAGAAAAGTTTAGATGTCGTGTCGAGCCAAAAGAAGGGCAACAGTAGGCCCTATGATACTTGGCAAAGCTGTTTTTGCAAAATGCACTGCATTCGATTTCTGTAAAAGTCCCGAACAGCAAGGAAGGTGCTCTGAGAAGCTTTTTATGCTGTTGGATCTGATCAGATCTAGGTAACTCTGAAAGTTTGTTATAATCTCTGCTATGGGCAGAATGACACAGTGAGCAACTCATTTCGCTACAAGAAATCACATCACAGCAGATAGGTATCTGCAGAACTGACTGGTGTTATCCTGAACTGGAGATGCATTGGTGCTACCCATAAGAGTCAAGCTTAGCTTTCGATGTTGGAATGAATTGACAAAGATTTTTCACATTTCAGGCATTTGGTGCTGAACCTTTTTCCAAGAGATTGATGCGATCATTTTTGTCACATTGTGTTTTTACTTTTAATATTTCTTGATTCATACATTGCAAGTGCTTGGAACATTGGAACAAGAATTTTTTATTTTCGCATTTTAGCGCAAGCAAGTGCGAATTGCCTGGTGAAGGCAAAATTGCTAAGCTCAATAGCAGAAGCATGTGGCAAGTTACCAGATAAGAAAGGAAAAGTGGCCATGAGTTATGTTACATTCGTTACATGGGCTGATGAAATTTATGCACAGGAAATCTGAATGAAATGCATGCTTAAGCATACAAAATTGCAGTACAATCCCAGGGCTATGCCTATAGAAACCTACATGCGTAGGCCTATAGTTGTTGTGCAAATTGCTTGCATTCATTGATTTTGGTGAGTTATTTTCAGTTTCTGATCGACTTGGTCATATTTGCCATTTGAGGACGGTAGTTGACAACACAGGCATGGTCTTGTGGCCAGAAGCCACCTGTGGCCAGTGCGCAACACCCCTGGCATGTGGTTTGGAGGATGTCTCCAAAAAGTTCAAGCGTTTGATCATTATCCTAGGTAGGTAGGTATTTGGAGGACTCCACTTGAGCACTTTGTTTTACACCTTTTTCACTCTTGCCCAGGGGTACATCTGTCAGTAAAGATGGAGCCGGGCAGACTTTACGTGACATTTTCTGACTGAGAGCGGAAGTTTTTGTGCCATTTCGGCACCATCTAGAACTGGAAATGTACAAACACGGAGTGTCGCTCCCGCCGGAATTAATAATTTTTTAAGGATTTTCGAAATACGGAAAAAGCAGAAATGCATGCATTTCCCGCCAACACAAGCCAGATTTCTGCTCTGTGTCAATAAAATCACACAAATTTTGATGTTTTCAACCAATAAAAACACTTTCGCACAATAAAACTGGCCATACTGAAAACCGCATCGAAATTGAGCAAAAACTGAAAAAAAAACAGGAAATTTCAATTCGATGCCACTTCCAAACCACTCCAGCAAATCACATGAAACAAGCGTCTGCTAAATCGTGCGTCTGTCGGCTTCCCGAAAATTCAAATTTCGGTGGGCGGCAGATGCAACGGGATCATGAAAAAGGGCGCCTTCAACAGGAACAAAAGTGAAAAAACTGGGAAATTTGAAAATTGCGCCAATTTAAAATGGTTGGATCGATTTTGGTGGATTAAACGTCTGCCAGATCGCTGTTTATTCCTCTTTCCGACTATGAAAATTTTAACCGACGCGATTTGCCGGATATGCGGCGAAAAACCTATTTGAATGCATGGTGTTCCCACGCGTACACCGTACGGCGGTCGGCAAATAGCAAAAGCTTTAAATGCGCGTACACCGTACGGCAATCGGAGTTGTCAGTAGCATTTTCTTGCGCGTACAGCATACGGCAATCAGGCTTAACCGGTTGAGAGAAGGCCGTTATGAAGTTCAAAAATGCGAAGATGGAACAATACGAGAAGACAAATGAAAAATTTTTGGAGGAGATAGATAGTTTTGCTTTTACATAAACTCTTCAAGTGTTGAGAGCTGAGATGTTTTGGGGGTGGGGGAGGAGTTTGACCGAAGCTTGTGGGGGTAGGTACCTTACTATGGCTTAGAGCAGCGTAACATGCGTTGCGTCGTGTTTGCAGCAAAAATCATGAATTATTGAAAAAAATACATGCCATTAACACTTTCTTTCTTTTCAAAAGATTTAGCAACAGGTGAAGGGATTGTGTTTGATTCAGGTTCGATGGACCCCACAATCTAAACATTCATCTTCATTCAAAATTGTTACAAACAAAAATAAATTCTCCTTCAT
>JASGXE010013138.1:0-11908 GCA_030068105.1 Sinentomon sp. SZTP_YWyxl
CTCAAAGACGTGCAAAAGAGATCGGCTTTTGAAGGGTCGTCATCGGCAGGAATACCTGCATTGGAAATTAGGTTTGGTAATGGTGTTGGGATCGTTGGTGCTCAAGTAGGACCAGAATGCTTTGCCGTTGTTGGTCGTCATTGCATGTTCAATGAATGAGGAAAAACGTTTTGAGTTCAAGGTCTTTATATCAAAGTTGATGCTGTCAATTTTATTTTTAAGACGAAACTTTTCAACGGGAGAAAGTATGCGGCATCTAGAATTAGATTTCTTAAAAAGCCTTCGCTTCCTATAATAAAGGTTGAGAAGTGTTGACTTGACCCAGGGGAACTGATAGGAGCTTCTTACTCTTTTTCAAGGAATCATCGCATAGGCATCGATAAGCATATTCTTGATGAAACACCATAGCTCATTGGTACCAGTGACTTAAGTGTCTCATAAGTGAGGGCAGGCATCAGTACAAAGAAAGGGTGTGATGTGAACTGCTGTGATGGGTTTTATCATCTGCCATAACTCATAAGTGAGGGCAGGCATCAGTACAAAGAAAGGGTGTGATGTGAACTGCTGTGATGGGTTTTATCATCTGCCATAACTCATAAGTGAAGGCAGGCATCAGTTTGAAAACTCAACTAAAAAAAACGAAAAACATTCCCATCAATGCCAAACATCATTCTGTGTGCAGCAGGACTGGAAAACCGCTCGTCAAAATGATAATCCCACCAATAATAACAACAATTTGGAATAGGCCCTATTGGTGACGGAATTTATGTACTCATGCAGGTTTATGTGTTTTCCCATTTAACTCCTGCCTCCGAAACGTTTTTCTTTCTGTCTTCTTTTATGGAAAGAAAAGTCGAAACTCTCACGCGGACACTAGAAATGAAAGCGCCACTTTCAACAAAACTGCCGAGTTGAGATCTTGCCAAACCTCAACAAACGCATATTTTCGAAACTTCCTGCAAGTTGCAGAGGTTTCACAAGTTGCAGAGCGGCCTACAATGTCGCAAGAGGCTAATGCATTTTCCATTTTGATCGGGTGGAGCATTATCACGAAAGTTGCCCCTGAAATTAAAATCTGGTATGCAACACACATCATTTTTCTTTGCTTCACAGTGTTGTGTGCATTTGACTTTTCATCTCTGTGGCGTCACAAATCTCAGAAAGATCTTGGGGATTTTACTTCCGAGGAAAGTTCAGGGGAAATGACGAGTTTTCTAGATTTTCGTTAGAGCTCGCGTGCGAAACGGCTTGTTTGGATGTCAAGTTGTTTTTTCAGAATTCTTCTCAGAAATCAAATTTACCCGCGGTCGCATAGATCTATCGCTATTCGTAGTATCATGAAAAATTGGTTTACCAGAATGGATCTCCTACAAACAATTCTTCTGATCTTTTATTTAGCTGCAAAACCGAAAGTTTTAGCCAAATTTTGCTATCCAAACCTCCATGGCATGACCTCAAGCGAGACACCGATTCAGTCCTTTTGTCGCAGTGGAAATGCGAAATTTCAACCAGGCGTCCAGCACAAGAAATACAGAGCGAAAAGGTGAAGGCAAGATGTCCCAGACCTGTAGCCCCGCACCTCGAAACAATGCAATCTGCCCTGGCCTTCGTGCAATTCGTGCCGAGGAACCTCATTCCACTTGAAGATATAAGCTAAGAATGCTTCCAAGTGTGCTCAGAGTGAATTCAGAATTCTTTCAACAATGAAAACTCGGTCGAAAACGTCATTCTCGGCATAGAAATTAAAGTTTTCTGTGCAGTTAAATGGAAGAGTGTGAAGCATTCTCAGTTTATCAATCTTCAAATGGAACAAGGTTATGTATACCGAGAGGCGGCGGCTGCTCTAAATCCCTTCAAAGACAAACTCTTATGCGTCCGTCTATACCCACACAAAGCTGAATCTTGCTATTTCCACCATTATTTTTAGTTTTTGTTTTCCTTTCTTGTCGGTTGTGATTCGCAAAGGGATCTGCAGTTGACATCGCATCTTGTTAAAAAATTGAATAAATTGGCAATTACCATGGCATTATGCGAAATCAAAGCTCGGATGTGCTTGGTTTTGTTCCCAACCCGCATTTCACATTTACATGAAGTGCTGCAAAAAACGGAGATATTGTGGTGGTGTACCGAAGATAGTTGTTCCCAACGTGCTTCTTAACGAAACCAACCGGCTTCGCAAGAAGTGGGCTTTCGTTTGCATATCTTTCACACGACACAGCAGCAGCAAGGCAGCATCTGTATCTATTCCATTTTGTCATAAACGATGAAATAACATCATTGTACCTTTTACGAATACAGGCCTACTTCTGGTGCAATAGCAGGAAAAGTCCCGCTGAATCAGAACCACATATTATTCTTCTGCAGTTAAAAATCAAAAAGCGAAGATCACCTAAAAGAATTGTTTCCTCCCTTTGCGCGAGTGGTGCTGTTTTCAAAAGAGCGAGTTTGTTCAACAAAAACATCGCCCTGAAGCAAGCGACACAGTTTCAGCTGTACCAACATGACGAGACCAAGGACATCAAACAGTCCGGGTCGCATATTTACACAACCGACACCAACATCAGATGGCAGCAAGCGTTTTTTGCAAGCATGCTCGATTGGGGCACCATACTCGCAAGAAAAATACGAATTGTGTATTGTTCAATAAAGCTATCTGAACCTGACCTAACCCTATTCCTAACCCCATCTCCTTCTCGGGAGATAAATGCTCGCTTGGGGCGCCTGCCTGCCATCTGATGTTGGTGTCGGTTTTGTAAACATGCGTCCGGGTCTCTCTTTCTTTCCCGCATCCCGCAGAACTGAACGACGCGTGCATGTGGGCTGACTGTGTGGATGGGCAGAATGGGTGGAGTGGCTCTCCGTTGTCCGTCAGTTGGTGTTGTACAGTGCCTGGCGATTCACTTTGTACGTATGTAAACGAACATCGGCGTTTTTCATGAGCAAAAATGCGAATGTTTGTGCTTCAAGAAATGTGTGGTATCCTCCGAAGCAGAAATTGGCACCAATGAACAATGGAATCTTTTATTTCTGTGGAGTCGAGTTCCTTCCACTTGCGTTCATTTTCAGAATTAAAATGGTGGAGGGGGAATGTTAAGCATGGCACAAGGGAAAATGGCAAACACAAAAAAGTTCATATAAGGTTCTTCGCACTTCGCTGCGCATCTTCGAGCACCCGCAGTATCATCGCCGTGGTGACATGCAGTGGTTTCATTTCAGGCTTTCGCAGGGGGCATCTGGGCGCTGATCCACAGTATGAGGACTGGGCCAGAAATCGGGGCTTGGGGTGGAGTCCCAGAGGGGTTCCAAGGGTCAGGGGTCCAGCCCCCAGAAGATGATTTTTAGAAATTTGGCCAATTTGGGAATAGTTTTAGGTGTTATGTTCGTGTTCTGGAGGCTAAATTTGCCAACAGTGTGAGACACAAGCACATGCCAGGGGGCAAGTAATGGTGTTTAATTGCGTGTTCCCATTGTTTGGGCCTGTCACATTTTTACGATGAACATGAAACGATGGCATGAAATCATCATCACGAAACAATGTTCATCAAACATCATTTCGTGATGACAATTCCATCCCATCCAGGAACGTTCCTTCTGCTCGGGCTTCGTTGTCTTTTTTCAAAAGAACACGATCGCCATTTCATCACGTGAGTGGGAAAAGGAATTATTTTATCCTGTATGAAACCAAGCAAAGACCATGCTTGCAAGGCACAGCAACAATGCCACAACTCCGCAACAATGCCACAACTCCGCAACAATGCCATGTTCCTGCATCTGTTCTGGCCGAATTCAAAACCGATCATTGCTGGAGTCAAAAACCCTCTTCCTCCACGCCGCCTTCGGCCTTCCTATTCATTCACAGATTGAGATCCTGAATGAATTGGAAGGCGGCATGAGAAGCATGGCCGTTCGCCAAAGAGGGAACGGCCATGCTTCCGATGATTCCGAAGTTTCCCGCCGCTTCAGATGCCGATTTTTTAAACGAAGCCCATCTTTTGGGCCGCGGATTATTTTCTTTTCAAATGCAATTTTGTAGACAAAAAGAAAAGAATCCGCGGCCGAAAAGATGGGATTCGTTTAAAAAATCGGCCCATTATTGACTGCATGCATGCGCTTCAGATGCACTGACGCTTCATATGCATCCGATGTTTCCAATGCGTCCGATCCGATGCGGCCAATCGCCTTCCCAACCCGGCATCAAAAGCACCGGCGGGTAACTTCGGAGGAATCGAAACATCAGTTGCATTCAAAAGAAGCAAAGGATGCATCCGAAGCATTCGGTGGAGGCACATTTCGGGGGTCACGACATTTCGGGGGGTGGGATTGTTCGGTTGTCAGATATTCCAACGTTTTTGCCGCAAAGCAAAAAAGACAGTTTTCAAAAGTTTTGCCATGGTTTTGCACTCCCGGCTCTCCCTAATTTGTTTTTTGTCGTGTGTGGCATCCTTTTCATTCTCAAACTCAATTAAAAAGGCATGCATCTTGGAAAAAAGACGCTCGGCTCCGATCATGCTATCAACACACTGTGCACGTTAAAGAACACCGAGCTCCAGTCCAAGAGAGGCTGGCAGGTAACAATACACAGAAGTCGCACAATTTCCATATAGTGCTGTCCGGTCAACCTGTGGGTGGCTGTTGCCGAAAAACTGGCAGCACTGATGGCTGTGGTCGGCCTGGAACGGCGTGGGTGCTGGAGCAGTTGCACTGACCAGTGTGTGCCGGTCCCCGCCGAAATCCCAGCTAAACCGACCACAGTAACACTGCAAGAACACCCCCTGCCACATGCCAAGAAGGCGTTCGCAGGTGTAGAATGACTATTTACCGTTCTCGCAGGTCATCGCACATGGCCTCACATGGCCATCGCCCCTGGCTCAATCAGATGCCAGAATTTGTTTCTCCGCTGACCTGCGCGGAAAAAGACAGAAGCGGTAAGAAGGGAGAACTACGGCTGCATATGAATGAAATTCCGCTCCTTGCTTTGTGTCCCCTGCCATTTGCCAAGAAGTGCTCAGTGTTACCCAACTGTTCGCTTGCCCCCTGGGCCCTGTGCATGCACGTGCTTTGACTCGCCCCCTGATAGAAAATTTGACCCTCATAACAATAATGTTGCACCCAAAATGAACCCTTAATTTTTTTTCAGTTCCCGCCCGCCAGACGCTCTCCCCATTGGAACTCCGACCCAAGATACCCCCTTGGCCGCGCTCAGATCCTTCCCGGATTAGTGCCCCCACGACGAAAATCGGCAATGACTTCCCAAAATGACATCCCTATTTGGGTAACACTTCCATTTACCCGGCCACCTCCGCCGCCTCTTAACAGGCCGCCTCCGCCGCCTCCCGACAGGCCGCCTCCTTTCAGGCCACCTCCGCACGGTTCAGGCCGCCTCCGCCTGGAGGCGGCGGAGGCGGCCACGTGGCGAAATTCAACTCAGCCGCCCGTTTTTCTGTGTTGTGTTTTGTTTTGTCTTTTTCTGGAAATGGAGCAGTGCGATTGGTCCAGTGTCCCAACATGAACGCAGAGGGACGTCCATTGGCCAAATATTGTCAAATATCGGGACCGTCATTGTGTCGCAAATTGGGCTGCATCACCTGACTGTGAACCACAGTCAAAACTTCGTTGACACTCAAACATTGGCCAATGCCCAGCACATGGAACGCACTTGGAGGGATCTAAAAACACTCGATGAGGGGAAATATAATAAAATCGGCATGAGTTAGATCAGGTTAAGTTTGGTTAGGTGGATCCAGGATGATGGCATGACAGGATTTTCCGTCAAATGTTTTCATTTTTATTCTGAATTGAATTTAATTGAATTGAATCTTTATTTTTGTAGTCGCCTCACCTGACCTAACCTAACCTTACCTGACCAAACCAAACTTGGTTAAGTTAGGTTAGGTTAGGGAAGAGAAAGGTTAGGTTTTTCTTATCGCCTAACCTTTCTCTTCCCTAACCTAACCTAACTTAACCAAACCTTATCTGTATCTTCTGCGCACCCTGCACCAGCCATTTGTCATTTCTACCTGCGGGCACCCATCATAACCGATTTCCTTTTTTCCTCAACCCCGGACGGAATATTCCGTCCCCCCATCAGATCGACTTTACCCTTTCTTTTTTCTTCAGTATCTGTTCGCGACACTTTAGTTTTAGAACTAAAGCAAATATTACACTGTGTGGTTGACGTAAAATCTTAAAAAAAAACCTGGGCATAAAACAAAGATGACAAAAAGGTTCGGGTGGCATGCCGCAAACATGGCAGATCGCAACTGGTCCTGCCAACACACACGCCCAAGCATCATGAACGTCTGATTCCTGAACTGATTCCAAAAACAAATTCATGTGCAATTCCCTATTCTTGTGAATGTGAACAGTTTTTTCCACAAGGACCCGTCAACCTTAATTCAATCCACCTATCATTTTGATGGTAACAGTTCCAAAGGCCTGTCTGCCACAGCATCGATCCATGCACTCAATTCGCCGCCACGACAATTTGACAATTTGTGATTGCGGAATATTTGGCACATCGGGCAATGTTTTCTATTGAACACCTCCAAGTGTGACCAACGAAGCGACCACCTGTGGGGATGACATCCTGGAATTTCCCAAAAAAATAATCTGGAAAAGGTTTTGAAAAATCGGACAAATCGAAACACCGAAAATGCCAAAAATCCGCCCAAACAACAACCGAAGGAATGCAAAATCTGCACAAAAATCAGGCCACAAAACCACAGGAAACCCCATGCGAGGAGCATCAACTGCGGTATTTCGCGGAAAAACCCGTCGTGGAAAAACCCGTCTTTGGAACTGTTGTCATATACGAACACTGTTGACGCTCTGGGATGTGGTTCCCGACTCAATGATGCGCAAAGAAGAGAGGGGAAGCGGCAGAACAGGAGATGGGGGAACAGAAGAGGGGAGAAGATAGGAGGGAAGAGGAGGGTTAAGTCAATTCTGCGGGGGGACACAATTGCACGATCGCAGGAAAAGATTTTCAGAAAACAGCTGTGCTCTTAGCCGTGCAATTATGTCCCGCCTTTGGCGCCGTATGTGGCACAGGGTATGCCTTTTCTGTCGGGTAGTCGGTTAGGTCAGGATATATTGGTAGTTAAAGTTAGACTGGGTTATGTTGTGTGGTTGATTAGGTTTGATTAGGTTTGGGCTCTCCGTGTTGTGAAATTGAAACCCAAGTTGAAACAACTTTGACCTCACCTAACTCAATCTGCAGGAATTGGTGAGCAAGGAGAATGAATAACCTGGAGTGCAATCCAGTGCAAATGTCTAAACACAGCTTTCAGACTGCCGTAAACCAAATCGCACATTTTATACACAGGGAAATGGCCGCGAAGCGGCCATCTGAGCGGCCTAGGCCGCTCTTCGGGGCTCAGCCCCGACAGGGGGTTGGCGGCCGAAGGCCGCAGGGGGCGAAGCCCCCTAGTTTTGAATTTAAAATCCCTAATTCATCAACTGATAGAGGAATCGGATTCGTGCATAGGCCTACCTGATGGATTCGAGTGGGATTCGATTCGATTTTTTTTGGATTCGAAATTTGCTGACCTCGAGGATTCGAGTTTGATTTGGATTGGAGTATTATCAATGGATTCGGATTGGGATTCGAGTATTTTCAATGGAGTTGGATTAGGATTCGAGTCGATTCGCACACCCCTCGTCGGCTGCCCAACGCAAAGACAAAGCATGAAGGCCCTAAAGTGGAGAATATCCTGGCATATTTTTGCCACATTAAACCATTGTCTTCTGCTACTGACCACACAGTTTTGGTTTGTTTTGGTTAAAATCGGTAATTCTGTTTTACTTGGTGTCATGCCGGTTGGACGATTGGATTGTGGTTGGAGAAAAATGAGGCACAGTTGCAATCAGGTATCTTCTCCTGCTTTCTGTTTTCTTAGAGACATGTCCATGGTGGGTGAGTTGCAGGAAGCACCAGGATTGCCTGCCACTCTGAATTCAACTGTGGCCAAATGTTTTGTGAAAGTCAGGAAGGACAGGGTGTCCTGCGAAGTTCCCAGCCCACTGCCAACTCCACGCCAGCAGTGGGAAGTTTGGGCTGGCGAAGTTCTTGGTTGGACCAGATCGTGCTTCCTTTGGGCTATCTGGGCAAGCAATCAGTTTCGTTTGGGCTCAACCCCTTACCCCCAAAAAGGGCACCCAAAGGTCCCCCGACTTAGTCAAATTCAACATTTTCTCTGGCATTTCTTTACACCTCAGGAAGAAATTTCCTGTGATAACCTGCGTGCCCTTTTTTCATACTCAGTTTTTGTAGATTGAGAAGGCCGGAAAAGTGCTATAAAAATGTGTTTTAGATTGTTGGCCAAAACACTTTTTTTGCAGGAAGTCAACTAGTGGGATGTCCTGGTAGCCTAATCATCTCCCCTCAGCAATTCCATGAGTAGGCTCATTGGGGGGGGGGTGGGCTTAGAGCTGGCTATGCCAATTTTTCCTCCTCCCTTCCCAGGCCTTTGAGACGAAATGTCATGTTTTGCCCATTTATTGCAAGTTCCAAAGGAGACTGAAATAAAAGTTCTTGTGCAATGAGGAAAAATGTGCCTTTTGTCACATTTTATCTTCAATTTTCTCCGTTTTGTTGCATTGCCTGCCTCATGCAGTGCTGTGCGAAACAGACATGTCAGGATTTTGGACTCATTTTGCTGCTTGCTATTTGTTGAACTTTTCAACATTTCTAACATTTTTGTTTTTTTCTCCTTTTTATTTGTGGATTTTGTGGGCTGTGGTATGTCAAACTGCCACATGACTCACTGTTGCATCTAGGTTGATTGAATGAATCAATTTCTATCAGGTGATGTGATACCTATTGGTTTTGTGTCTTTGGATCCATATTGACATGTTCATCCTCAACACCTACCGGCAATGATATCTGCTTATTCGTCATTTCATCACTATCTCATCAAATTTGTTCTCAATGCATGTAGAGTCAATGCAAATTCGTCTGGCTGCAAAATGGTACCTATCTGAGAGTAAGTTTCTTCTTCTTCCAATCTGTTTGCATACCATGGCTCACACAATCGCAACAACTGTGATTCCACAATGTTAATTTGTACCGTGCTTTTTTGGGAAAATTTATTAAAAATACAGAAAAAATCCAGAATACAGAATAATATGCATTTAACGTGCATGTGAAGTTGGCAGTGGGAAGTTTGGGCTGGCAAAGTTCTTTCATGGGCTTCCTACATAGTAGGTACTTCGCTTAGGTTGTTTGGGCAAGAAATCAGTTTCGTTTGGGCTCAACCCTACACCCCCAAAGTTCCCCCGACTAACGTGCATTCAACATGCGTGTGAACTGTGAAGTTGAAAGTTTGGGCTTGCGAAGTTCTTTCATGGACTACACAGTACTTCACTTAGGCAATATGGGCAAGAAATCAGTCTCATTTGGGCTCAACCCTACACCCCAAAAAGGGCATCCAAAGGTCCCCCGACAAAAATGCATTCAAAGCGCGTGTGAAGTTGGCATTGGGAAGTTTGGGCTTGCGAAGTTCTTTCATGGGCTACACAGTCCTTCTCTTGGGTTATTTGGGCAAGAAATCAGCTTCGTTTGGTCTCAACCCTACACCCTAAAAAAGGGCATCCAAAGGTCCCCCGACAAAAATGCATTCAAAGCGCGTGTGAAGTTGGCAGTGGGAAGTTTGGGCTTGCGAAGTTCTTTCATGGGCTACACAGTACTTCTCTTGGGTTATTTGGGCAAGAAATCAGCTTCGTTAGGTCTCAACCCTACACCCTAAAAAACGGCATCCAAAGGTCCCCCGACAAAAATGCATTCAAAGCGCGTGTGAAGTTGGCAGTGGGAAGTTTGGGCTTGCGAAGTTCTCTCATGGGCTACACAGTACTTCTCTTGGGTTATTTGGGCAAGAAATCAGCTTCGTTTGGTCTCAACCCTACACCCTAAAAAACGGCATCCAAAGGTTCCCCGACAAAAATGCATTCAAAGCGCGTGTGAAGTTGGCAGTGGGAAGTTTGGGCTTGCGAAGTTCTTTCATGGGCTACACAGTACTTCTCTTGGGGTTATTTGGGCAAGAAATCAGCTTCGTTTGGTCTCAACCCTACACCCTAAAAAAGGGCATCCAAAGGTCCCCCGACAAAAATGCATTCAAAGCGCGTGTGAAGTTGGCAGTGGGAAGTTTGGGCTTGCGAAGTTCTTTCATGGGCTACACAGTACTTCTCTTGGGTTATTTGGGCAAGAAATCAGCTTCGTTTGGTCTCAACCCTACACCCTAAAAAAGGGCATCCAAAGGTCCCCCGACAAAAATGCATTCAAAGCGCGTGTGAAGTTGGCAGTGGGACGTTTGGGCTGGCGAAGTTCTTTCATGGGCTACCTACATAGTACTCTTACATAGGCTACATTTGGTTATCCTAGACCCACATCTTCACTGTCAAATTTGGGCTCAAAGATCGCAGGACATTGTGGGGGCA
Organism: Sinentomon sp. SZTP_YWyxl; assembly: GCA_030068105.1. Taxonomy (NCBI): domain Eukaryota; kingdom Metazoa; phylum Arthropoda; class Protura; order Sinentomata; family Sinentomidae; genus Sinentomon; species Sinentomon sp. SZTP_YWyxl. The sequence continues at coordinate 10,435 of JASGXE010013138.1, forward strand.
GGACACTGTGGGGCAGGACATGGGGAAAACATGTCATTGGCCAAAAAGCGTAATCTCACAAATACCAATCTCACAAAATATCACTCAAAATCTCACACTCGCTCATGAATTATTGAATTGATTGCGTATTCACTTTTTTGGTTTCGAGAATTGGAATGCATCAATGCTGAATCAACGGAAAATATTATTTGGCAACGTTACTGACTCCACGAACACCGCAAAAGTGGAATTCCGGCCCGTGCACCTTGCATGTGGGGGGGGATAGACTGGGGTCTCTGAGGCGGGCCTCTGGCCTTTCGCAGACCTTGCATGTGTTTGTCCCTTGGTTTGTCCATTTCTTGTATTCAGCTTCCTTGCTCTGAATTGGCCGCTCCACACCAAGTTTTTCTGTTGGATGCTTTTGTGCAATGATTCATCCATTGGAATGGAACTGGCGAATGACGAGTTCACCCAGGGCACAGAAAAAAAAAGGGCAGAGGCAGGATGCAGCACGCCAAACATTTATTTTGAATGAAAATTCGCATGATGTCAGCAATCATACAGATGATTGTTGCATCTATTCGCATTCCGTTTGACCACCGTCCACTGCGATGTTCAGTCTGTCTGTAGAGTTCACTCTGCTCTGCTTCTTTTCAGTTGGTTGATGTTTTTTCAGTTTGTTGTGGGTGTGCATCTGTTGGTTTCTTAGTTTCTCAGTCGTATGTGCGTCCAACATGCCCTGCTGCAAATTTTGCTCTCGTTTCTGTGAAAGACAGCACACCCAAGAACGCAGTTGGGAAACAGATTTCTACCGTTTCCCAAAAAATTTTGAATATATTCTAACTGCGCAGGCAAAACATTTCCGCAAAGACAGGACACTTTCGACCCGGCTGAATCTCTTATTTGGGCATTCTGGTCGTTGGTGATCTTAGTTGAACCAACTCAAGCATTGCGACTTTCGCAAATGTTGCGACTTTTGCAGAAATTGCGAATTTCGAGTTGACGCCGTTGATTGGGTCTACCTGATTGGGAGTTGTCGTTGATTCCCGAACCAAACCCGAACCTAACCTAACCTGAACTTACCTAACCTAACCAACCCGGATTTCCAAAATCCCGAATCGCAAAACAAAATAAGTGGTATGGTTGATCAAATTTTCCAGAAATCACAGCTTTGTTTCTGTCTGTCCCCCTCACACTTCATCAGTTGCCACATGAGTGGGAGCCCGATGGTGGTGGCAAGACAAGTCTGCAACTTCTGGGACCGGATCAACCACAAAAAAAGAACAGATAATCCCTGTTAGGAAATAATAATGAAAAAGAAAAATTGCATTTAAGCACCATTCCATGGGAAAACCAGCATCAAAAACTAATCAACATTTGAACTGAAGGGTTCAAGCTGAGCCAGGACCAAACACCTTGATCTCTGAACAAAGCCGTCCCTCTGCAAAAAAGCCAGTATGCGTGGCTCACGCAAATAATAACAAAATAAGTGGTA
>JASGXE010013146.1:0-10477 GCA_030068105.1 Sinentomon sp. SZTP_YWyxl
AGGACACACGAGGACTTTGGCCAAAGGTACCCTTGGAAAAAGGCTAGGGGGTAACCTGAGCCAAAGGCCGAGGTTACCCGCCCTGGCCTTTTTCCGGCGGGGAATCAAAAAGGAAGTGGGTACAAAAGAAACAGAATGTTGCTATTGAAGTCCTTCCTGGTGTGTGCAGGGCACACACCAGGAAGGACTTTGACAGCAACATTCTAGGGTGGGGGTAACCGTGGCCAAAGGCAGAGGTTACCCCCACCTAGCCTTTTTCCGGCAGGGGAATCAAAACAGAAAGTACAAAGAAACAATGTTGCTCCTATTGAAGTCCTGGTGAGTGCCCTGCACATACACCAGGACTCTTTTCCCACCTTTTTCCGACGGTACCCTTGGCCTTCGGCCAAGGGTACCGTCGGAAAAAGGCTGGGGGGGTAACCTCGGCCGAAGGCCAGGGGGTAACCCCCCTACCCCCCCCCCCCCTATGCCCAACCCTGGTGGTGACTGGTGTCCAAATTGGATTTGAAGTTGGTTCCTTAAAAAAAAAATTTAATAAAAAAGTTGGTTCCTTCACCAAGAGAGAGAGATGGCCAGCGCCATGGACATTTCTGAAAAAAGAATACAGAGCGCTGGGGCTTGAACCTGCGACACGCATAATAGAAACTGAGTAAAGAAGTCTGTGGCCAGTGGTTCTACCACTGAGCCACGACGGCTTTTCGGTTTTCGCTGCCTGAAAATCGCAATTTGAACTAACGGACAAATTTTGTGCGCAATGACAAAGCAATGGCATTCACATCCATCAAGTTGTTTCTCCTGCTCCAGCAACATAAAAAACTGCAATTTTCCACGAATAGTTTTTGCTCTTTTTGGCCCGAATTTAGCCGGTTGCCCCCTTTCTGCTCAGCGTCATGTCAAGCCAACGTATCAAGAAACGGATGACTGGAAAATGTACAGATAACACATGCCTACGACTGAATTTGAAAATGTCTTGCAACAAAAGCAGTTGAATTTTTCAAATTTGCACGGTTGCGTTACGGCATCCTTTGCTGGATTCAGAGCGTTCTCGCAAATTTGAGGAAAAATGTGAAAAAAAATTCAATTTGAGATCAGGTGGATGCGATTGTGTCGATTCCGAGATGAGGTGGATGCCGCAGAAAGATGCAACACTTGACAGTTGCCAACGACAAACAAACCCCGAACGAATATGCCACTTCTTTTGACGATGCACATCCAGCACATCTCAATACGATGGAATCGTGTTTTGGTGGTCAGCGCATGCTCACGGTGGAGATATCATGATGGGGGTTTTGCTAACTCCGGGGGCTTATTTAAGAAATGAGTACGCGTTTGGGCACTTTTCCATCCAACTCCGTGTTAAAGTTCCGACCCTCCAAAAATGGGTAAAATGCTAGAAACAATGGAAAAAGGTTAGGTTAGGTTTGGTTAGGGCAGGTTAGGTAAGTTAGACAGGTCAGGTTTGGTTAGATTACCTTATTTTCACTTTTTCGATACGCGCAAAATTGGGATATGCCCAAACGCGTACACATTTCTAAAATTCGCCTCCGGGGGTAATGCCAATGTTTTACTGCCAAAAAACTGAACACCGAACACGACGAAGACAGGAGACAAAGCGCAGCTTCCAGCGGCTGGAGGCCCCAACTGGACACGCCGGCGCCGAAACACGGTTGAGGCCGAAGGCCGCAGTGGGGCGAAGCCCCACCAGTTATCAATAAAACCATTATTCTCGCCTTTTTCAAGTACCATTGCCAGGCAAAATTGGCCTTGACAGCTTTTGGAACACGTTTAAAACTGTTTAAAACATGTTTAAAACAAGTTTAAAACAACGGAAAAAACAGGGAGAAAAAAATGTGTAAACAGAAAAACATGTTTTAAATGTTTAAAACGTTTTTTATGTTTAAAAAAAACACGTTTTTTTTTCCAACCCTGGTCGAGGTTGCTTTTGCTCGAACACAGTCTTCAATCTTTCGTTAAAAATGCCCCATTTGGCCATGAATCGACTTTTTGCTAGAGAATTGTCCTATTTAACAGTCAAGGGTGCAGATCTGGGTTGAACATTGTGGGGACGGTGTGTGATTTCGTTTAGGAAGGGGGTCTGGGGGGCGAAGCCTCCCAGCAGCGTACGGGGTCTGGGGCAGCGCCCCAGCAGGGTTCCCAGGGACAGAGCCCTTGGTAGGGGGTCTGGGGGACGGAGTCCAGAAGTTGAAGAAATTTTAAAATTTCAGGTCCATTTTTGATGAAAAATTGTGGATTTTCAACAAAAATCTTGTCAAAGAAGACATTTCTCTGGCAGGGAAAATCCGACTTAGATCCTGTCCTTGACTAAAGCAAAAAAGCATTTGTGCGCGATTCAGGAATTTCACAACCCGAGAAAATGCGCTCAAAGCATGCTGAAAAGGTGAAGAATTGGGCTTTCTTTTCATACTATGAACATCAGGACCAAACCTGTGTTAAAAAGTTCATTGCCACAGGCCCAAATTTGATAACAATAATTCATAAACAGCTGTGAGCACCAGGCTAATACTCTCACAACAATAAACACCAAAACACTAACCCGTTACATTAGGTATAAAAATGGAAAGCAATATCATATTAAAATGGCGCCAGGCACACTCAAATCACACACAATTTAAAACATGAGAAAGAGACCTCTAAAAAACAATTCAACAAATCCTACCTAGGTTGATGCACCATTCTAGCTCCTGCCCTGATGGCGAACAACTCATTCCTTAACTAATATGGCCAATTGTTGCAAGAAAACGGAACTGGGGAATGGACAATCGAACACACTGAAGATTTGGACCAGCCCTTCAACTGACCAGGCAGACTGACTAGATTGTTTATGACTAGATAGATGTAGATCAGCACCGCCAATCTGCCACAGGCTCGCCAAGTTTCATGATTGTCACCACATGTGCCCATCTGCTCATGACACCATCAACTGGAGAAGTCTATTTAGGTATGGTGACTTACTCGGGCTCTGCATTGCGGACATCAGCCATCTCAATGGAACAATATTTCACCAGTAGGCCCTAAATGCAATGTTCATCAGGTTCAGGAGAGATCACAACATAGGTGAATTAACAATGAACTCGAAGACACAATATTCCACCAATGATAATGGCCATCAACTCAAACGAAATGATTTCCTCTAAACGGAATAAGCTATTGTGAAAGCTTAGCCAAAAAATCTTGCCTCACGAGCTCCAGAAGACATGGCAACCTTTGTCTGAATCTCAAGGAAACATTTTTTGTTTTACCATCTCAGGTGACAACCAAAAGGTAGACCCAATCCTCTCCCAATAGGATTCGAAAGATTGTAGGCCCTATTAATAGATTGGAAAAGAGCTATCTAGCAGCGACAGCGCATGAAATGCTACACAGTCACCTTTCATGTACCTAACGAATTTACTTGGATTTGAAATGCGAAGCTTTCATGATTTGCGGTTACCAAAACAAGTGCATATTGCTGCAACAGGTTGTAGTTTTGAGCAATGGGGTGCTGAAGTTCACAGTTTTTCTGCTGGTTTTCCAGTTGAAATTTTCTGTTGTTGGTTTCTGACGTTTCTGTTTTTTTGATAAAGTGTTTTTCTTTTTTGACATTGTTTAGGAACAAATTATTTTGTGATTAAAAATTCAATAATTAACCCTCGACTGTCTCAGATTTGATTTGATTAATGATTCATTCTTTAATATTTTATATTTATTTATTTTTTGCACGTTGGCATTCGCAAATCGCATTCGACCAATGGAACTGAAATTGGCCATCTGAGATTGACTTGCTTTGCTGGTGAAATTCGACATGACTCTGGCTCGACCAACCAATGGTCGGACGACAATGTCGCCGCCTGACAGTCTCAGCTCAGCCTAGACCTGTCTTCTGTAGGTACTTAGTGTGTCTGTGTGTGTCAACTTCGGTTGGTGAGTGGAGAAAACCATGCAAACCTGATCGAAATGTAAGGATCATCCAGTAGTACCTACTTGGGGATCCGGTCATTTTGTGCACAGTTTACCCAGATTGTCAGTGAGTCTTTTTCTTCAAAATTCAAAGAACCAGACATTTTATTCAAGACATAAAAAGTTATGTCTTGAATTACAGTTTGTGGTAGTCTCATTGTTTTTTTTTTTTTTTTTTTTTGGTAAGTAGGCAGGTCATGGACCCCAGAAGTCGTGGACGAAAAAAACAGATACCGAGGTACTTCTTATCTAAGATGTCAGAATGCCACCTGGATGTCGGAAAACGGGAAAACACAATAGGGCCCAGTCAACATTTTTTGGAGCATGCTATTATCGCTGGTGACGTCTTAATTGTGCAAAATTGAATGGGCATATTTTTGTTTTTCTCTGATATTCCATTCATGGCAGCACTGGCATACCACATAGATGGCGAACGTTTTCATAGATTTTTATATCTTGGTGAAATTGAAAAAGGCACATACCCTTGGTACCTACCTACCTATCTATTTTACACCTATTTTGCACAGCTTGAAGGGAATGAAACCAATTATTGCAAATGATTGTTTGTATCTATCGAAACAATGATTGTTGGCAACAAAAATTCCTGGTCATCATTGCTGGAGAGTCTTCATCTGTCTGCAAAGGATCTTTATGCAATTTGTGAAAATGAGAAGAATGTTATGCATTGCTTGGTAAGTACCTAGGTACTTTGTGTTGGCCAAAGAAACTGATTTTTCAAATCCAGTTGGTAATATCTCTATGAAACAGCAGTCTGCACATTTGTAAAATATTCGAGAATTTCTTCTTGGGAAGCATCTAGAGAATTTATTAACCTCACCTCGAACATTTAACTTTGTGTATCACCATTTCAGATCCTGGAAAGTTCAAAGCAGGCAACCATGATGAGTATTTTGCCAACATTATTTACCTACCGTAGGCTATCCATGTGTACATATCCGACTTCTAGGTGATGTAAGCTCGTGCTACTCTAACACAAAATTTGTTCTAATTATTGCTTCTATAATTGGACTCTCACTGGTGCAAATGCCAAACTCGTTTCTTTTTTAAAGCAAATTGCATGTTTATAAATTGCTTTGTGCAACTCAACTTCGCTCATTATTTTACAGGATGTAGGTAATTCGCTACTTTTAAAAGCACTGACTAGGTGCATTAAAGGCGGTACCTACCACCATATGCTCAGGTACCTAGGCCTACCTATCTATCTGCATGTGGCTCGTCATTGTATGAATCATGCACATGACGCAAAACTTTTTGCTGCTTTGTTTTCTGGTTATCATCCCACTTGGGAGACACCTTCAACAGGATGCAGCCTAGAGTTGAGTGAGGGGAACTGATGTTGGCCTGTTGCTTTGAGTATGATTTATTTTCTTCTGTTGGACCAGATGTTAAATGACTATGAGTTGGCTGACCTCCAAGATCTGAATGCGATTTTAATCTTTGAGATTTTGTGGAATGCTGAAGAAGATTCAAAATGGAAGATATTTAGCGTCTTTTTTGACAGATATATAACATTTTTAGTCACATTACGTTATCGTTTTTGTACAGTGTCAGCAATAATTATAGGTAATCAAATAAAATACAGTGTTCAGCTTACTTCAGCCGACGTGTGGGTAGAGAATCTCGAATCAATGAGCGCTAATTGGCTGCGACATCAATTTCAAATTTGCAGGCATAACTACCTTTTCGAAAATAATAGTAGGGCCCACCTATCTGACGAAAATATTTGAAAATACTTAATATCGCTCTCAAAAAAGCATTCGGTAAAACCAAAATTAAATGGGAAGTTTTATGCCGATTCATACCTCTGTTCAAAAAAGGCACCTATTGTCTCGCAGGAGTTTCTCTAGCAGCAGACCAAGGTACTCCTGCTGAGGATCTCTCACGTGACAAAACGCTGTTATTTATTTATGGCATCTAGATGCTCATTGTCCCCCTTGTTCCTTACCTACCTATTCTGTTTCTCACTTCCGTCATTCATTTTTTTTGTCCTATTTGGTTTTAGGAGGTCTCCAAAATCTTGTCGGACTATTCCAAAGATTTCAACTCATTGGTCAAATGGCTTCATTTTAAATGGAGATACAAGAGAGGTTCATTGGACTCCAAATCACAAGAAGATCTAGAAAGTGAAATTAAAACAGTTCTGCCTTTACGGGTAATTCAGGCTTTATCATTTTGTGCTTCTTAGCTTTAGGCAGAGCCAGTGCATGGGCTCCAGGCGATGTGTATTTCTCCATGGTGTGCCCTTTTTCAGAGCAGCCTCCTGTAGCCTAAACCTGGTGAAGGCCATTCTTGGACAGGGTGTTTAACATTCCCAACATTACTTCGTTTGTTTCAAACAGGGGACCACAGAGGATATTTTTCATCAAGTGTCGGGACAAAAACAAGTTACCTAATTGGGGAACCTAATCGGGGAACTTAGTCAAGGCTATACTAAGGAGCATGTGCCACTCTCTCCATGTCCTTTGCATCAAAAAGTGGTAGGTAGGTAACAATGTTTGCCACCTGGCTGGGCATTATCTGAGGTTTGCCACGAATTGTGTTTTAAACCAGGTAGGTATCTTTGCATACCTATTGAGCAGGGCCCTGAGCCAAAACTTTAGCTTACCCACTGCCCATTGGTAGATGCGTTGTTGTGCAGAAACATGCAGGTTACGTTTGGTTATGTAACTTTCTCTTTTGGATGATTCTGTTAATTAAGGGATGGTCCTCTATGACACTTTTTTCCCAGCCACGGAAGGCAGCAATGTTTCCCAGCATTCAGCATTCATGGTACCTATGCCCTCAATAAAGTGATTGATTCTTGCTTCATTTTTTCATTTGCATGTCCATGATCTTTGGATTCATGATATCAACTGTCATGCCTTTAAAAACTGCCAAATTGCACGCACCTCATCTTCGCTTCTTCGCTGCATTGCGCCTTGCAAGTTGCAAGCTGTAAGCTTTCAAAAAGGCAAACCCCTGGAGTTCTCAAGCTCGTGCGAATTATGTTTTGATTTGTTACAGCTGCTTGATATTGCTGATTATGTTAGCAACATGAGGTCCTGCAATGCCACGGCCACACAAAATCTAGAAATTCCAACAAAAGATAATAACCATCTCAGCCCAAATAAGTTATGTGATTTCACTTTACATCACAGTTTTTTCCCTTCTTAACCTATTTTCAGTTAATATTGAGCTGCACATTACTTCAAGACAGACTAAAAGAGCTGAAGTCCATTTCTAGTCGAGGTCTTGCAGCCGAAAATGGGAGGAACAGCAGTGGTGGCAGCTTTGCAAATGATGTGAGAGAAGACTTGGTAGCTGAAGACAGAGTGTCCCCAGCCAGTAATCATGATATTATCATCGTAAAACCTGATAAAGCTTCCTGTAATGATGTGAATCTGGACAGTGATAGCAATGTTCCTCCTCTGTGCAAGATAGATGGGGATTGTTCTCTTAGTTGCGACTTAAATCTGGACAGCGATGACAACGTTCCTGCTCTGTGCAAGTCGGAAGGGGATCATGGTTGCGAGACAGTATCAGGGATGGGGTCCGTTTTTGGGTCAAATAGCGATGACATTCCTGATCCAGTTACTTTGTCAGAAGTTCTTGACCTGGATGCCACTGGGCAGAATAAACCACCGTCCTGTGACAAGAACATCCAGACATCAGACATTTCTGAAGTCGAAGATGATGAGCAAGATATCGCTGAAGTGGTAATTGATGGCTGTTGCAACATTTCCATTCAAACTGATGAGCAGGAAGGCAACCAGCCAATGGCATCTGGCGAGGCACTTCAGCAGGAATCCAACCAGCCAATGGCATCTGGTGAGGCACTTCAGCAGGAATCCAGCCAGCCAATGTCACCTGGAGAGACGCTTCAGCAGGAATCCAGCCAGCCATTGGCATTTGAGGAAACACGTCAGCAGGCATGCAACCAGCCAATGGCATCAGGAGAGGCACTACAGCAGCTGCGCAACCAATTAGGGACATCTGAAGATGGAATTCACCAGGATTGTAGCCAGCCATTGACCTGCCAAACCACTTCAGAAACAACACAGGAAATCATGTCGCAGCAACCTGCAGAACATGCCACATCATCAGCCTCTATTGATAAGGTTAATGCTGTCTTCCAGACAAGCTCCAGGGAAGACTTTCCCACGATAGTTTCCCAGCCAGTGTTGTCCAGTTCATCAGTTGTGAGTGCTTGGAATGTAACACGAAAGTTGAATTTGCCCAACGATCAGCAGCTCACTGCAGCAAAACCCTCGCCCATTGCTCCGCCGAAGCAGCAACTTAATGATAACCAATGCTCTGTTCGCCATTCACCTAAACCGCCATTTGTTGCTGCTCTAAAGCCTGCGGGGAACGCAAGCCATAAAAATTCAGCTCCAGCCCTCTCGTCAGCAACTGATAGTGGTCGGTCATTCAAGAATGTGACACCACCATTGTCTCAAATCTCTGCCAACCGAAAGCCTCTAATGGAAGCTAAAAGTGGAGCGAGGAGTGTGAATCTCCGACAAACCTTTGTTCCCAGAGATGTGAGTGGGTATCTTTCATATTCGTAAAAGTTTGTGACCGTTCTATTATGATATGGGGATGTTGTTGGTCATTCTTCACTAATTGAATACTGCATGCAACTTTATTCTCTCTGTAGTATAAGCCACTGCGCATCCAGGGCAGGGAGTCCGTGAGTGGCAGCCATCCAGCTGAGAGGGGTCCCGACCCCCAGCGTGGGTCCAGGGGGCAACGCTCCTGGCAGGGGGTTACTGGGATGGGAAAGCCTCAAAAGCTGGAGCCTTTTGGCGAAATTGGGTTCTTCAGATGGCATCTTAAGGCAAAGAAGTCACTTTTTATTCTGGAATGTGGCTGGGGCTGCCAGTCAATGCAAGCCGGATCCAGGTTCACTGTCCATCAGAGTTTCATTTGATTGGGCATATTTTTAAAAAATCGTTTCAAAAAACCGTACATGTAATAGTCCACTGGACAACGGTTTTGGAGGAATAAAGACATCAGTTATGTATGCCATTTGCAAAACACCCCCCCCCCCCTATGTGGTAAACCAAGGCAGTGGTATCTCTGTCATGATCAAAGGCCGGGTTCCCCTCATGATGTTAAACCCTACTAATTGCACTGTTGTCACTTGATAGCAGACCGGCTTTTTGGTTAGAAGGTGACCAGATATCCCTGGCCACAGCAGGGGGTGCTCTTTGACAAAGGCCAGAACTCCCATGTTGAACTACCTGCTTATGCTGTTTGCCCCTTTTCCATGTTTTTACAGAATAATAATTGTGCTGTTGTCACTTGATTGCAGCAGGTACCTACCGGCTTTTAGAAGAGAAATTGCTATTTGGGTGTACCCTGACCAAAGTGGGGAGTGCTCATTTTCAAAGCTAGGACCACCCCCTGTGATGTTAAACCTCATCATTTGCAGTCTAGGCCCATTTGTATGCTTCTGCAGTGTTCTTGTTAGGTTGGTTTAGATTGACTTTATTTTGCTGTTTTGTCCATGTAAAAATGACCATATTATGATTGTGTGTCGGCAGGCATCTGTTTCACAGGTGCAACTTCTCCATTTGTTGACCAATTTGACAGAACTTTACTCTTTGGAAAGTAGAAATATCAGCTACAAGGCCCTGTTGGATTGGAAAAAGTGAAATTTTTGATAAGTACCAACCTAAATTTATGAGGTGCCCCCCCCCCGAAAGACATCAAGATGTCCTCGAAAAGGACATCATTGCCTCTGGCGTCATGGGCTAAAAATCTGCACAATATTGGTGTCTTGATCGAACTCATTGTGGTTCATCAGTTGGTATGTCGTGGTAGCTAACCATACACCTCGCACTGAGAGGATATACCTACCCTGTTTATCTTCTGTTCAGCATTGACCCTTTGTGATTTCTTTACTTCAAACTGTTTGTTTTTTCTTCCATTTTTATTTTTGTTTTGCAGCCATTTCCAACAAGAAGGCCGGTCACCATGGTCAGGATGGCAAATCCACCTGTCTACCATCACAATTCACAGGTGGGTGCAAGCAAAGAAAGGCAAAAATTATGGGACCTCCTCGGCAAGTTTTTGCCCCTGCCGCACCACTGCTTAAAGCATTTTTAGTCACTGACCCACCTGCCACCTTTGAAAGCAGTGAAGCAGGAGCAAAAATTCAGCTGCAGTGCAATATTTTGAATCTCAACTTGAACTCATCGTGGCGAAAGTGGACAACTTAAGATTTTACTTAAGATTTTAAGCAAGTGGGTAAAACTACAATCAACAGCTTTCGCAGTAGGCCTGGGCAAGTAGGCCTAATAATTGAAGGCACGTGCTTTGCACTTTGCCTTTCCTTTTTCCTGATTCAAACTGATGTGATTCAAGTATGTGCGGAGACTACTTTCCCAAGTGGTCTCCGCACGTTAGTGATGTGGTCAAAAAAGCTTCTTCTACTTTAGGTTACATTATGCGGAATCTTACTGGAGCTACTATTGAGCAAAAAAAGCGCCCTATGTCTCATTAGTTTTACCCATTC
>JASGXE010013168.1:0-10665 GCA_030068105.1 Sinentomon sp. SZTP_YWyxl
AAAGAAGTTTGAAACATTTCGAAAATTGCCCGAAACTTTTTGCTTTTATTCTACCTGAATTAACCCAATTTAAAAACTTCTGGGGAGATTTCTGGATAGGGGACTTTATTTCGCAGATAGAATTACTACTGAAGTTCAATTTTTACAATATCTAAAACCCCGGCCGCTAAAAAACCTACTGCGGATTCGACCAAAATATTCAAGAATGATTGGTGCAGATTTATAAGTCCGCCAAAATATTCGAACAATTGAGAAATTTCAAAAGTTCTGGCTCGGACAGAGGGTCATCCAATTTAACCAATTTATTCTAGTTTCACGCATTGCATGAAAGTCGCGATGTTTTGCGGTGCACGTTGCCATTTATTTTAACAAGCGGTTGCGCCGGCTAGATGGATGGCCCATGTGAAAAAGAACCGGTTTAAAAAAACTTTGATATTCCAAAAGAAAACCCATACATGCCATCTTCCTTGCTGCGCCTCATTTTTCAGGGAACACTTCAAACGAAAACCCTCAAATCGCAATCCCGGATGCGCCCCTGGACAAGCCCGGATGCACACCCGCCAAAACCAAAGGATTTTTCTGTGCCGAAATTTGAGACGAAAACATCCCATATGCTCCTCAATGAAAAAGAACTCTTTATCGAATTTTATATTGAAAATATAAAGAGGGACGAGCTATATAACAGTGCGCTCCTCCTGCGCGCACCAACAAGCAATTGAGAATCCTGCCTGCAGAGGGCCAATACTCTTCAACGATTTTAATAAATAAAGGTTTTCGATGAAATGACAGAGACAGCAATTTGGTGGTGAATGCGATGGAATACGGATTGAATTACAGATCCTTTCATTAGTTTCATTGGATTTCGCAACAATGAAACAAAAAACCACTTGATTTGATTTGTCTCATAAAGGTATCCTACGCATGCTGCATAGCTTCCTTGGCGTAGACCTTTATGGGTGAATTTATTGAGCCTGTCACAGGTAGGGTTTCATCCGGCATCCTTAAAGGTAGGTCTGCGTGTGAGCAAGGGTCCGCCGGGACAGGGTGAAGAAATCCCACTGAATTCTATAGCACACAATCCTGGAACCAAGAACAAATGCAAAAAACGCACTTGCGCGTTTTGGGATTCTGCAGCAATAGCGCACAGGTCTTGCCTTTATTCAGACTTGGCGATGGTGCGCTCGCAGTGGAGAAAATAAGAACTACGAAAATCCGCTTCGGTTCACGCGTGCGTTTTCAATGAAGAAAAGCAAAGCTGCGTTTACCTTTCGTTCTGTTGTTTTGACACAATCTTCGCTTGGGGATTTCCGGTTTTTAAAAACGAACAGTTCAAGACCTTTGGGAGGTTTCAAACATTTAAAAACCATGCAGGGGCCATTCCTCAATGTCAAATGTGGGATGAAAATAGGTTTATTGACTTCGATGGTAGCAGGTACAGGCAAAGAAAAAATTAACTTTCGGGAACACTGTTTTCACCATTTGATTGTGGCCCCCGTTATCCGAGTAGAAATAAAAGTGCTCCATTGCAACAAAGGTTAAAAATGGAAAACTTTAAAATTTCTGCGGAGTTGAGTTTTTGGAAAACTGCATTGTTGCTCCATTTGATTAGGTATACATGTACCCGACAGTTAATTTTTCTTTGCCTGTACCAAGGGTTGAATGGAGCTGTTCAAGACATTCTCTGCAAAGGGAAGAGATCAGACGGGACCGGTGACTGGGGCAGAACGAACTGAGGCAGAGTGGATTGAGGCAGAATGTTTGCATTTTTGGAGGCTGATTTTTTTAATTTCTCCGGGTTATAGGTTAGGTCAGGTTAGGTCAGGTTAAGTTAAGTTAGGACAGGTGTAAGCTACCACCTCCATGCAAAAAATACCTCCAAAACTCCTCCTTTGTCCAATTCTGCCTCAGTCCACTTCTGCCTCAGTCCGTTCTGTCCCAGTCCCCCGATCCGATCAGACGTCGTGTGATGTACAGTGTGTTGCAAAAAAGATGTCACACATACAGGGGGAATGGGAGATGATGAAAACCATTTGCAAAAAAGGTGTCACACATATGGAGACTTAATGGAAGATGATGATTTCCATTTGCAAAAACCTGTCACCATATTGGCTTAGATGGGACAGTCAGCGAAGCAATAATCACTATGCTGTCAAGCCCTACACTGCTTAAAAATTTAGTTTCTTGACAGTAGTGATTATTGCTTCGCTGACTGTCCCATCTAAGCCAACATGTGTGACAGGTATTTTGCAAATGGAAATCATCATCTTCCATTAAGTCTCCATATGTGTGACACCTTTTTTGCAAATGGTTTTCATCATCTTCCATTCCCCCTGTATGTGTGACATCTTTTTTGCAACACACTGTACTTCGTGCGAAACTATGATGACAGATTTGGTCACTGCATGTTTCGCACAGAATATTTTTCAATATACCTATTTTTCAGGTGCATGACATGGAGCTCCAAATGCCCTCTTATAACAATGCAAAAAATCAACAATGGACTTTTTGCTCGTTTCTCGACCCGCTTCGCAGAGATTTTTAAATGAAACTTATGCGGAATAGAAATGAAAGTTTTTCTCAATGTAAAATCATATGTGAAGTAGAATCGAGAGACAATCTGAACTCTCTCCAGGATCGCCGAACTGTCGTTGTCCGCAGAGAACCTTTATCCCAGAGACTATACCGCAATTACCCAATGAAATGAATTTTTGTTTCTATTCGCTGTTCGGTTTCACCCTTTTGTTGACCCGAATTTGACCCGCTGTGGTTGGGCAAAACAGGAAAAAATGTGTTCCAAAAAGTTCCGAAAACAGCACTTCCATCTAAGCCTGTTTTTAAAAAAAGATGTTAAATAGGTGTTACAAACGAACACCTCAAATTTAGAGTGTAGAAATCTGACTTTTCTGTTTTTTCGCCACAAGAAATTTCTTTCAAAAAATGAAATTAATTGACATTGTGCTTTCCATTTTTTGGCAGTGACTTTACAGTGGCTTCCTCGGAGAGAATAACCATAACAGTTGGTTAAATCTATAACGTTATGGTTGCGAGCGGGTCTCACTAAAACACTCGTGCTCGCCAAAACTCCATGGCATGCGCATGCAGTAATAAATTCATTCGTTCATATAAACAGTTTACACATTCAAATTCTATATACCCTTTTGTCTTTGTCGCGCAAGGGAAGATGACAAAACCAGAACTATAAGCGCATACGAGTCCACATTTCATCTGGCATGAAATACGAATCGAAACGCCATGGGGTGTTTTGAGAAAACAGCATATCGTCGCATGGCATGAACTTACTCTCAGGCTTATATTCTCTGCTGTGCAGGGTGCCTTAAAACTCCATTTATACGAGAGAAAGGCCGAAGATTAGCTGGAATACAGCGGCCGCATCCGATTTCAACAGGTCTCAATGCTGCTCAACGCATTTTGAACGTCATATACTCAGACATCCAAAATAGGCGGGCCATAGGAGATTTTTGACAGACTTTTGAAGCAAGGGGCAATGTTATTCCCCATCTAGTGAGCGCTGTTAAATGCATTCCTTCATGTAATGTGTTTTGCGGCGCACGCGAAATGGGGAATTACATTGCGCCGTGCTTTAAAAAGTCTGAAAAACTCGCCTATGGCCCGCCTATTCTGAATGGCTCCGTACACTCTAAAAGTCTTCGAAGATAGGAGTTCATTATTAACTCAGGCGCCATTTCGAATCAATGGCAGCATGCGCCGCAAAACATCATGACACTCGTGTGAGGCGTTAAGTTGCACCAAGACCTGTTGAAATTATAGTTGGCCCCTGTGTTAACCAGTACTTTGAAATATCGTTATATGTTCGAGGAAATTTGACAAGCTCCGCATTTGTCAATGTTTTTGTTTTGGCCATTGATTCTTCAAATCGCCTGAATTGTGAATTCCAACATGGGCGAAGAGTTTTCGGGAGATGCGTGTACGGTGGGCTTACTTGCCTTTGTTCTCCAATGGCTAAAAGCGCATTGATTTGAAGCTGATGGGCTGAAATTCACCTCACTGTGAGCAGTCACAGAAACAATTGTGACCCCATGATTCAAAAAAAAAGGACCTATAAGGTACTGGGGGAAGATTAAGAGATCTACTGGAACCATAGGTAACCGTATTGCCTAATTTATGGGCTCAAAAGACAAAATGAAAACTGAATGGGAAAAAATCTTGAGTGCATTTCTTCTTCCAAACATTTCTTCAAAATTTATTAAAATTCAAGAGGTTTCCTTTGGGACGCCTTCGGAAACCTTATTTTACACGGCAGGGCTAATGGGAAAATTTTCTTTCCGGAAACCATTTTTAAAACGCTGGCGATTCCCTTAGCCTATTCCACCGCTCATCAAAAGTCTTCGAATATAAGAGATCATTATTAACTCAGGCGCCAACATCAATGGCAGCATGCACTGCAAAACATCATGACACTTGGGTGAGGCGTGAAGTTGTACCGAGTCCTGTTGAAATTAGATAACCCCTGTGTTAACCAGTACTTCAAAATATCGCCAATGTTCGAGGACTTTTGATAAGCTCCGTATATTTGGAACACTTTGCGATTTTGAGATCATGCAAGGAGTGTTCAATCCCTCGTGTCCCAAATCATGTGACAGGAAAACAGAGTTCCAAAAACATGTCAGGTGTTCCAGGAGTGTTCAGAAGGAAACACTTCCATCTGTAATTGCTCGTGTTTTAAAAAGGTGTTCCAACGGAAACAAATGGTTTAGAGTGTGTGAAATGAGCCCAAAGGCTCCATTTTCCAAACGGAGATACTCTTCGGAAGCGAAAGAGCGCCTCTGGTGGCGATTTGCAGCACCATTTTGTTTCGGCGGCAACAATGGAAAGAAAGAAAGACAAAAAGGATCAGGTCTTAATGAGAATGCATGCGGCGTTGAGTTGAGAACGGGGTTCAGTCTTTAGTTGTGCTGGCCAAGGTATTGCCTTTGAACGCAACAAGTTGCTTTATCCTGGCAAGTGGCGATCCTGCCATGAAAGAAATCCCGCGGTTTTATCACAAACAAATTCGTTGTTGCGACAACCATATGGCATATGGCATGCGTATCGACTGACTTGTGGACTAACTTTTGACAGTTTATGTCGGATAGACACGGCAATAAAAAACATTTCAAATATCTCTTGAAATTTACCTCTATCACATTTTGTCAAAGATAAACTGTGCATACTTCGCAGCTTCTATACACGCTCGCCAAAACTCTTCGAACGCAGGAGTTCATTGTCAGATCGCAAGGAGCCCTGACAAACTGTAAAATGCGCCTCAAAACATCGTTACACTCGTATGGCGGAAACTGCATCAACCTTTTGAAATTGTACGTCCCTGATGTATCAACCGTCGTCTTTTGGAATTTTCCTGTGTTCGAAGAATTTCGGCGAACACTGCCCACATATACTCGTATTCAGGTATCTGTTTCGATTGATTTCTTTTGGTAATTCAACGCCAAAAGCGAAAACACAGGCAGAAAGAAGTCTTTTTTCGAACTGCGTGTTGGATAAACAAGTTTTTAATTGAATTTCGCATGTGGGCCATTGGGTTTTCGAAGATATGTCACCTATGTATCCTATTGATCTTGCACATGAGTCTCATTCGGTATATAACCGCAACATGCAAGAGAGTTGAGGGTGCGGATACCGCCCGTCAATCAAAAGGGATTAGTGACGTCACAATGAGTCATCGATGACGTCATCGGTGAATCACCGATGCGTCAGCGATGAGTCACAGTGTGTAACATCTGCTTCAGGAGCAAATGACGTCATCCTGATGATCGCGGATGATGCATATTTTTTGTATCCTTTGAACTCTCTCCCTAGCCTAATCTAACCTAAACCATCCCTGCATAACCACCCCCACCCGTTCCTATGCTCAACTTGCCCACTCTCATTTGACCTGGCCCCTCACCAACCCAATCCAACCCGTCTCGACAGAACAAACCCTGCCTCACAACACCTCACCCCATCTCGCCTAACCTCGTATATTCTAAAAATGTCCAATACCCTGCCCCTCTCCTGCCACCGGAGAAGAGCGGGGTTGTGCAATACTGGCTACGGGTTGCTAGGCCCGCATTCCCCGGCCACCAGGGTAGACTACCTTCCAGCATTCGGAGGTTTCGTCACCGGAGGGTTTTGCACACGGCCGGGTTATTTTATTTTTTTATTTTGTTTTTTGCATTTTATTAATTTTTTTGAATTTTTGTTTTGTTTTTTTTTTTTTTTTTGCTTTTGTTTTTTTTTTTATTGTTGTTTGAAAGGAAATGAAAAAGAAAATCTGTACACATTTTACCTCTCCCCATATCTACAAAGTAAAATGCAATCACAAAATAAAAAAACAAAATCTTCAAAAATGGTTGGAACAACGGAATCCTTTTTTCATCAACACTGTATCATCATCATCAGCGTATCTCAACCCAAACTTCATTAAATCCAGTCTACACATTCCCTTCACGTATTTCTTCATAACTCTTGATCAACTAGCACCATTCATCTGCCAGGACAATTCCAACGTGAACAATACAAAACAACCAAGATGCCGGAAAACCCCTTGGACTTTGGGCCTACTCCCAAATTATTCTCCGGCCGGTCCATCGGTATCAGGCTCCTCGAGGCAACCCATTGCAACCACCATGTGGGGGAGGACTAAATAGTCTAAGGAGTCGTGAGATGCACATCAAAATACAAATATCAAAAATATCCACGTATCCGTTGGGGAGGGGTACATTGAAGGTGACCACATGCTTCACAAATATGGCCTCTGGCCGCCCACCGCATGCCCCCTGACATTAACGATGGGCCGGAAACGTTCCTGCCGAAGCTGGAACCGCAAACGCAGCGCAAGCGTTCCAAAACATGAACGGGCAAGCCCGAACCTGTTGCAAACACCCTGCCCCCTCTGCACCCCCGCTGCACGCTAAGGAAATGCAGATAGGGACACATAAATGTATAGCCCAGCCGAAGCCAAGAGCCACATGTTGGGTCACGGCGAATTGACGATTTCGGAATACGTTCAAATACAAATAAAAAAGTGCATCCACGACTGAGGGAGTTTAATTACACAATGGTGCAAGGGCGCCCCGACTCACCCTAACGTTTTGCCAATCACCTGTTGGTGTATCGGTTCGTCCCGACCGAAGAAGGCTAGCGATTTCTTTCGCCGCACATCTTTGAAATCAGCCCTTCATCCGCAGAGCAAACCGACATCAGGCTGTAAGGATTGAACACGCAAAATAGCCCGGCAGATTTCATCTCGTCGAAGAAAATTTTCAAAATGTCCCTGAGATACCCCCACTCGTTCACAAATTGCATCACAGACCCCGTTGTTCCAAAATTGCGGTACGCACCGCAACGCAAACTTTTCAATGAACCGCAAAAAATCTTTATTGCGTTCAACATATTGATAAAGGTTTGTTTTTCCGATATCAATACGTTGACGTGGGTGTCGATGAACTTTAAATCTTTTACGAGTTCACCGACACATTCTGCTCCAAGATAAAAACTCCTTTCGAGGAGTAGAATCCATGTGGAATTTCATTGATGTATATGCCAGGGCCTCTAATGTGATCCGATGAAAATTCAAAAATCACATCTCTCTTTTCGCTCGTCTTTTCAATCCTGCCTTCAAAATTTTCATCCAAAGTTTTTTGGCCTCTGGCAAAAAATCGAAAAGAATTCTGTACCCGTCGTAGTCCATTTCGAGGACGGAAGTTTCGGTAGATTTAGCGTAAGATGATTCGTACGGCTCTATATCTCCTTCCCTCTTCAGCAACAATATATGGGGTTGGAAATCGAGCTCAACTGTTGACGAATTCTTACATGTGACTGCAAGCGTCACCCCAGAACCCAAATCCCAGAATTTTCTGACGGGTAAGTTTTTCTGCTCAAACAATCTCCTAGCTGGCACTTTCCTCCTCCCTCATCGGGCTCGATAATTTCCAAAGAGTCGTCAGGCTCACCAGCGACAACTCTCAACTTAGGAGTCGGTGCCATGTAGAAAAATCACGTGTCAAAATCGGAAGCACTGAAAATCACAAGTCCTAACGAAACTATACAAAATCACAAGTACCAAAATTTACACGGGATATCAGAAGATCACAAGTGTCGAAACAAAACATTCACAAGTATAAAATCACACTTTTCGAAACGGAACACGAACGGAGCACGAGCGGAGCACGAGATGTTCACTGCACGAGATCAACCACACAACTGAACTCTCCTTGCCCGTGCAGTGGCCTTACATCGACAGGTGGGCGCGGCAAGCGGAAATTCCCCGACCATCCTCGGAAACAAACCAAAAGAAAGCAGGTCCAAACAAGAAAATCTCAGGTAAACAAATGTACAGGGTGTATCAAAATATATATTTCAGGTCACTAAGATATGATGTATCAATGCTCCATTGCGGAGTCACATGGAGTAAAATAGGTCGTTTGCATCCAATATACAAATTTCTGGCATTTAGCCGTTGCGCAATCGATCTTTACATTATCTGCATTATTGTGTACAAAACAATTATAACAAGGAATAGCAATGTCGTCTGCTTTGGGACATCCCATCATCTCAAGATCTTTGACCATGACACCTGCTGGCATCATGGCCATTACAAATTTACATTTCTCCAGACCTTTTACTAATACAACATTAACATTTGCAACAATCTTTCTCACGATTGGGACCAGGTTGGCATAGGGAACAAGCCCGTCCCTCCATTCCATGCCGTGCTTGTGAGCTGACAGCCACCTGTTCTCACCCTTTATGTTTCCCGGCAAATATTTCCAGTCGTATGGCGGTTGGAAATGCCACGACTGAAATTGCCGGGTAAAGGGATTGGCCACTGCCAGCTCTTTCACGATCCACTCGCCATTCTTGCCTTTAAGGCATTCAACATCAACAACTATGTACGTCATATCAAAAATTCACAAAAAAAACACAAAGCAAGACACAAACTTAAACTACACTTTTCACGACGAGCGAAGAGCAAAGATGTGGCTGGTTCGGCGGCTGCACAACAACTGAACGGCCCAAGGTCAACGGCGCGAGGAGCAACACTGGCATGCGGATCCAATTTCTTGTATTTGCGCAGGTCACCGAACCTTGCGAGCACTATACACAACCAACCTATCGTTTGCTCTTCGGTCATCGGAAAAGGAATTAACAATATCAGACAATGCCTTCCCCCTGCACCTCTCGGATATATACCACAATGTGTATTGGCCACACACCTTACTCTCCGTTGCCTGCAGTTCGGTATTACTATACCCCAATCCCCACTCGAGTTCGAAAGGACCCAAGCTTGAAATTTCGGCTGATATGGCGCCAGACCATAACTGTCAAAATATTCTGCACGTCCGTGCTTGTCAACGTACAGGGCGACCCAATGCGAGCCTGGTAAATTTGACGGATCCGTGTTAACTACCATACCTGCAGGCCAACGTTTACCGTGCGCGGAAACTTGTCGTATGGAAACACCCCAAGAAACGATGACGCAACTTTGCAGTCGCTCATCAGTGCGCTATCTATCTGCGAAGTATTCATTTTAAACTGGCTCCAATTATTGACGGTACACAAAAATTCCAAAGGAAAAGCCGGTCTCAGTTGCCGTAGTCAATGATGACGTTCCTCTGCTTGTCTACCTGCAAGATTGATTCAAATTCGGCATAGACAATGCAATTTATAGACTCTTGCAAGGACTGTGCGAAATTTACTTCCACTCTCAAATTTCCCAACTTGACAACGTTCCAATGAGTGCCAGCGCTAGACCCCAAATCCGGCGACAGGTCAAATGCGTACAAGCAATAACCGTTCGCATACTCTGTTCTCTCGATATCGTTGCCTTCGTCTTGGTAATGAGTCCCCGTGCCGAAAACAAGGTATGGTAGCTTGAAATGTTCAAATTTTCGGACCCCGTAAACGGCTGGAGAGGTTTGCTCGGCACCTGCTCACCATCCACGTAAAGCGAAAAGTAATTTACGTTGAAATGTCAAAGTTAAAGGGTTACATTTTATGTCACCGTTGAAAGCCCTGTTCGAAACAAAGCCAACAACGAGACGCTTTGGCAACGGTCCTAAAAATATATTGTCCAAAGTTTGCTCTGAATATTGGCAGGAATTGTCAAAACTTTGGTTTCTACCCGAGTGAGGGGATACTTTGCATTACCTTTCTCCAATGCACTTGCATGTCCCAACAAGATTTTTGGTTCAACCTGACTTTGCGAACCATTAGCGTCGCATCCAAAACTTTAATTTTGTATTGGTCCTGAGCAGCAATTAGACAAAACATGTCTTTTGTTCTTACCAATTTAACTCTCATTTCCACTTCGTTCAACATGAATCTGTCAACGTTGAATATGTCTGCAAAAATAGGCCCCATCATGTCCACTTCCCCAGAATTTCTGATCATCAAAGATCTCTTTTTCATTCCCTCGTTTCCATCCATATCCGCCATGTGCCCGGCAGTGTCTTTGTAGTACATTGCCGAAGACAAATGGGATTTCTTTGCTGCCGGACCGTAACTTACAGAGTTTCGAGGTAGCCCGTATGCGTAAGTATTTGCAGGTGGTGAAATCAATTGATTGTTCAAATGAACGCAATTGCGAGAATAAGGTGTGCAGCCAATTATTCGCAGGTGAAACAATGTCTTCGGGCATCAGAGGCG